>CM053248.1:8563296-8645796 GCA_028583405.1 Pogonophryne albipinna
GTTGGGTTTTTCAGCATGTCAACTCTTTCACCTATGGGGAAATTGCAGGATTGGCTCCAGGTCGCCCTTTTTATTTACAACAAGACAAATGTGCCTTTTTATTTCATACAGTTCAATTTGGATTGAGACAGGGAAATAATCTAAACCTCACGCGTGGCGTTTCACTGTCAAGGGGAGCGTGTATGTAATTACATTCCAAATACTGACTTGAGCCCCACCACTGTATGGGTTAGCCCTACCATAGATTACCCAACAAAAATACTCTGGAGCCGCCACTGATTATGTTTATTGTTGTTATTGTAGGGCTTTGTCCTAATATTTATTTTTGTTTTAAACTAGGCCTATGTTGAAAGATTAGTTTAATAGGGAGACTGGTTTTCGCTGGGTTGAGTCGTGTGGTTTTTGAGTGAGATGCGGGCACAACAGCCTGTCAGTTTACTCTTGCTAGGTTAGTTTGGCTATTATCATTTATATTTATCTGCAACAATGGATATCAGGAAGTGGTTCACACTTATACACTTGAAAGGAATATGGCAACTCAGCGCCAGATGCAGGCACATTCGAAGACATCAGTTACGTTACCAACGAGCTAGCAAGCCAGCCAGGGACAAGGGAGGCTGGCAATCAATTATATTTTGAAGAGAAATTGACTCTCAAGCCAGCTCTCTCACAAACTCCTGCTCTGTGCGCAAGCAGACCGCTGCACATGCTCTCTGCCTCTCTCTCTCCCTTTCTCTCCATCGCTCAACCTTACTCCACCTCTCCACCCTGTGTGCGCTCAAGTTTGCCTGCGTGCTTGCCCAAGTTTGCACAGCGTTACAAATGTGCCACAAAACCAACCAATGGATGTAGTCTATAATAAGACCGTCAACAGCTTATGGCAACCTAAACCCCCCCCCCTTGACAAATCTCGAGATTTCCCGGGAAATGTAAGTTTCGGGGTGGGCCCGCCCTGGTAAATCAAATGCCCGCCCAGAGACGTATGTCTGCCGCCGGGTCTGTGGCCCTTGTGTTTCTCCTCTCCTGCCCGGCTGTTTCTCGTCTTGTGATTACCCCTCCCTGTATTTAGTCTTGTCTCTTCCTGTGTTCAGTGTTGGTTCGGCTTTTGTTTGTGACTGAGTTCACCGGTGAGTGTTCTGTTTTGTCCAAGTTATTATTTTATCCTTGAAATAAAGGCAATATCAGTGTAATCTGCATTTGGGTCCTGCTTGCTTCACCCACCGTAACAGTACGAACCAACCAAATATGGGCCCAGCAGATCCTTTTGAGCAGGAATTGTTGGATTTGACCTTTTCTTTGGCTGCTCTGATCGATGGATGGGAGCGTCCGGGGTTCAGCAGCGAGAGGCTGCTCTGGCAGAGGCGCGCCAGATAACTATGGAGAAACCAGGCTTGGTGAGATTCTTACCTGGCTGGATTTTGGAGTTCCTCTCGGTGTGTTATCCCCTGCCTGCTAGCCTCAGGCATGCTAGCTCTCTGCCTCCCAATTCCCTGTATGACACCACACGCATCGGTGTGGTCCGTTTGGAGTCAACCCTTGCTTCTGCCCCAGCTCCTGCTCCTGTCCAGGAGCCGTTCTCTGGAACTCGTCTGGCATTTGGAGGTCCACGAAGCCTCCAAACGGCTCCTAAAAGAAGGAGTCGCAAGGCCAGGCTAGCAGCCCGAGCCCCAAGAGCCATGGTTCCGGCCCAAGTTCTGGCCCCAGCAGCCATGGTTCCGGCCCCAGTTCTGGCCCCAGAAGCCATGGTTCCGGCCCCAATTCTGGCCCCAGCAGCCATGGTTCCGGCCCAAGTTCTGACCCCAGCAGCCATGGTTCCGGCCCCAGTTCTGGCCCCAGCAGCCATGGTTCCGGCCCCAGTTCTGGCCCCAGCAGCCATGGTTCCGACCCCAGTTCTGGCCCCAGCAGCCATGGTTCCGGCCCCAGTTCTGGCCCCAGCGGCCATGGTTCCAGACCCAGCTCTGGCCCCAGCTGCCATAGTCCCATCTCTAGTCCCATCTCTGGTCCCTTCTCTAGTCTCTTCTCGAGTCCTAACTCAAGTCCCTTCTCTAGTCCCTTCTCTGGTCCCCTCTCTAGTCTCTTCTCGAGTCCCCTCTATAGTCCCTCCTCTAGTCCCTTCCCTAGTCCCTCCTCTAGTCCCTTCCCTAGTCCCTCCTCAGGTCCCTTCTCTAGTCCCTTCTCTAGTCCCTTCTCCAGTCCCACCTCTAGTCACTTCTCAAGTACCAACTCTAGTCCCATCTCAAGTCCCTTCTCTAGTCCCTTCTCTAGTCCCTACTCAAGTCCTTTCTCAAGTCCCTCCTCTAGTCACTTCTCTAGTCCCTTCTCCAGTCCCTCCTCTAGTCCCTTCTCAAGTCCCTTCTCAAGTCCCAACTCTAGTCACCTCTCGAGTCCCCTCTCCAGTTTCTTCTCAAGTCCCCTCTCAAGTCCCCTCTCCAGTCCCCTCTCCAGTTTCCTCTCAAGTCCCCTATCAAGTCACCTCAAGTCTCCTCTCGAGTTCCCTCTCAAGTCACCTGCCGGGTATCCTGCCAACCCCTTGTCCTGTTCCGTTGGAGGCCCCGCCATCACCTGTCTCGCCGGGGGTCCTGCCAACTCCTGGTCCTCTTCCGTGGGGGATCCTGCCGAAGCCTGTCCCACCGGCTCCGGTTCCTGTTCGGCCGACACCGGGTCCTGCCCGGCCTCCGGAGCTGTCTGGTCTTCGCCCTCGAGCCCGGCCCCCTGAGAGCCCGGCCGCCTGAGAGCCCGGCCCCCTGAGAGCCGCGGTCTTCGCCCTCGAGCCCGGCCCTCTGAGAGCCCGGCCCTCTGAGAGCCGCGGTCTTCGCCCTCGAGCCTGGCCCCCTGAGTGCCGCGGTCTTCGCCCTCGGGCCCGGCCCCCTGAATTTCGCCCGCTGTGGCCTTCGCCCCACCATGGACTCTGCCTTGCCCCCGGGCCGTCCGCCCGAGACCCCCACCTTGGACTCTGCCTTGCCCCCGGGCCGTCCGCCCGAGTCCCCCACCTTGGACTCTGCTTTGCCCCCGGGCCGTCCGCCCGAGATCCCTTCCGGGTCCTCCGCTGTACTCCTGGGCTGTCAGCCCAAAACCCGTCCTCCAGACCCCCTCCACCCACTTGTGACTCGACTCGGACTCACGCACTGATTGACGCGGACTCTTGAATTCTCACGCACCATGACTCAGACTCGTGAATCTTTCGCCCACGATGACTCAGACTAGTGAAGTGCAAAACGAAAACTTCACCATAGAAAAATATTGGCATACAAATATAATCACTTCTCTAAAAGGTAACACATTTTAAATATAGTTAGACATATTAAAGGTAATTTATAATAATAATATTAATATTAGTAATAAGCTTTATATTTGTATAGCACCTACTACAAGAATTGTAGCCAAACTCGCTTCACAGCAGTTCAATAGACAGATTAGTATAACATGACAGGATAAAAGCAATGTAGAGGAGCAGCTACATTTCAACACATATATCCACTAAGATTAATACATGAAGACTTGTGACTCGGACTTGACTTGGACTCTTCTTGGGTGACTCGGACTTGGATTCGGACTTGAACACATGTAATAATGACTCGGACTCGACTCGGACACTCCTTGGGTGACTCGGACTTGGACTCGACTCCGACTATCCCTATCTGACACGGACTTGGACTCCAAAAGTGGGGACTCGAGAGTGACTTGGACTCGTGAATTGGTGATTTGACTACAACACTTTCATAAAGTGTTCACACCAAATTAAAAGCTGCTGTTTGAAGTGACAATAGAAGCTACTATTGCAAAAATAATAAATATGATGTGTTTTGATTATAATTATTGATTAGGGTAGCCAACCCAGTCTCACAAGAAAACGTGTAATAACTACGTTGGTCCACAACTTGGGACGTAGTATTTCTACAAAAACGCCTCTGAAATTGTAAGATCCCTACGTTTTTTTTCACCATTCATTTCCAATGGCTGCCTTTCCGATGTCACGTGATCTTCAGATTTCTCCCTGCAGAAAAAAAAAACATGGCCGACATTCGTTTTATTCTCGGTGGAAAATGCCTATTTTAAGGTTAGTTTGACCATTAAAATGCGTTTTGATGTCATTTGATGCGAGAAATATGAGTTGTTATTTCAGATTATGTGTACAGTGGATGTACATGATCTTTAGTTTGCTAGTTATTATGAAGATTACTTCAGGAAATTGTGTCCATTCAACGTTTTCATTGTTACCAAGGTGGTTGCTATAGGGACGCTGCTATCGATATTATTTCTGTTATATTGAATAACTGTTTAATGGTGTTATCTTTATTGCTACCCCCTTCCCCGTCAATTTATAGTGTTGGTCCACAGCGCAAACGTATTAGTTTAACAAAATCCGCATCTAAAATTGTGGCATAGATACGTTATTTTCCCCTCTGCAATTCTCCATTTACTCAACAATAACACATAATTATCCTTGTGTTTATTTATTTGTTTGATTAATAAACACAAGTTGGAGTCCGTCAGGACCAAGGGTCGGAGCAGCTCATTTGCTTTAGAGAATATTACACCCGGAAATAAGTATTCTCTCCGCTACGCTTGACAAACCCCGTGATAGTCCTCAAGCTCTGTGATTGGATGTTTGAGTGTGCTCCGAGGGTTACGCCGAGCGTCGAACAGCACTTGAAATGGGATGGAACCACGGCAGACTGTCCAAAACTGGATTTGAACGGGTCCACCCCGTCCCCAGAACTACACATGCTGGCTATTGTGTGTTTTGCAACATGCTCTATGGCACGTCTCAGCTGGGAATTTTAGTTTTAAAAGACGTTTTCGTATTTCCCATAATAAGAAGTTGCCAGTATTAAACTGTGTACATCCCTGGAGGTTTAGGGGATAGGAACACCCAAATCTAAAACATATAATTAATAAATGTGGTGAAAATTGCTTGTGCCCATAATGGGCAGCATTAATATATACCCACATGCCAGCTAAGGTCAGAAGAGCTTTATTTAACAGCTGGTCATATGTCTGTGACCCCTCCTGTTGTTAATTGATAAGCCTGAAACATGCACTTGTCAAGGTTCAGAGGCACATTTTGCAAATAAGGCAGTAGCCATCGATCATCTTAAAATAAGATATACTTTATTGATCCCAAGTTGGAAACATTTGCATCAGCATGTGTAACAGTTGTAAATATGCAGTGGTGTTTATTTATAAATCATTTAGTATAATCACACAAATTCTGTGTTTTATATTTAATAATTCTGTGTTCTTTATTTATCGATTGTTCAATACCTGACAAGGTCGGAGATGAAAAACTTGGGTCGCAGGTTCCTAAACAGTGCATTACAAGACATCTATCAATATGTGTACCTCCACCATTAAATTGTCATATTCTGCACATTTCTTATACTATCTACATACATCTTATAAGAGTATAATACATATGTATGGTTACTTGGAGAGGGTCGGAGTCCGACCCTTGTCAATTAACTACAGGGGTCCCTCAGGGCTCTGTTCTTGGTCCCCTCCTCTTCTCCTTGTACACAAACTCGCTCGGATCTGTCATTAGCCCGCATGGTTTTTCATACCACTGCTACGCTGACGACATCCAATTAATTCTGTCCTTTCCCCGCTCAGAGACCCAGGTCGTCGCACGCATCTCTGCTTGTCTAGCTGACATCTCTCAGTGGATGTCTGCTCATCACCTCAAGCTCAACCTTGACAAGACTAAACTGCTTTTCCTTCCGGGAAAAGATTGTCCCACTCTTGACCTGACAATCAACATCGGCACCTCTGTTGTTTCCCCGACTCAGACTGCAAGGAATCTGGGTGTGATCCTAGATAACAACCTGTCCTTCACTGCAAACATAGCTGCTACAACCCGCTGCTGCAGATACACGCTTTACAACATCAGGATATGTCCCCAGCTGACCCAGAAAGCGACGCAGGTTCTGGTCCAGGCTCTCGTCATCTCACGCCTAGACTACTGCAACTCCCTCCTGGCTGGTCTACCTGCATGTGCCATCCGACCTCTGCAGCTCATCCAGAATGCAGCGGCTCGTCTGGTCTTCAACCTTCCTAAATTCTCCCAAACCACGCCGCTCCTCCGCTCCCTCCACTGGCTTCCGGTAACTGCTAGAATCCACTTCAAGACAATGGTACTTGCGTACCATGCTGCGAATGGATCTGGCCCTTCCTACATCCAGGACATGGTTAAACCGTACACCCCAGCACGTGCACTCCGCTCTGCATCAACCAAATGGCTCGCTGCACCCTCGCTGCGAAGGGGACCCAAGTTCCCATCAGCAAAAACACGTGGGTTTGCTATCCTGGCTCCAAAATGGTGGAATGAGCTCCCCATTGACATCAGGACAGCAGAAAGCTTACACACCTTCCGGCGCAGACTGAAAACTCATCTCTTTCGACTCCACTTCGAGCAATAGAACTATTAACAAAGCACTTATACTAATAAAGGACTGGCTTATCTAAAGCCAGTTGAGTAGCACTTGAAATTTTTTGCTCTATGAAACCTGATGTACTTATATGATTCTGTTTTCTTCAAGTTTGTATTTTGTTGGTCGAACGCACTTATTGTAAGTCGCTTTGGATAAAAGCGTCAGCTAAATGCAATGTAATGTAATGTATAATATCAGTTCAAATAAGTGCTTCAACATAGTTAACATTGCTGGAGGTATACACACATATTGATAGATGTCTTGTAATGCACTGCTGAGGAACCTGCGACCCAAGTTTTTAATTCATTGCATAACTCAGAGATGGAGTACTCGAGTCCTGGACTCGGAATCGAGTCAGACTCGAGCACTGATTGACGCGACTTGGACTTGGACTCCTGAATTCTCACGCACGATGACTTGGACTCGGACTCGTGATTTATCGCGTACGCTGACTTGGACTCGGACTCGTGATTTTTTCCCCCCACGATGACTCGGACTCGACTTGTACATTGACGCTCCGACTTGGACTCGGACGGACTCGAGCAAGTTTTCTCTGGATTCTGATGTCCTCTATCCTGGCGTGTGCACCTGCAGGCGAGTTCACGTACTGGGCCCCGCTATTCCAGTCTAAAGATGTCTAGAGACACACCCCACATCGTGCTGTATGCTTTCACACATTCTGCTTCCACATTGGAAAAGAGCAGCGCAAAATGCTTGTTATGTGGAAACAATATTGAAGAGAAGGCTCCGTAACACATTACTCTAAGGATCGAGTTCAGACATAGGCTGTCTTGAACACTATCATCAGAGTAACGTGATCTAATCCATAAATAAAGATTCAGCCGATAACACGAAAGCACATGGCTACTTAACATGCATGCCAAGTAGCCATGTGCTTTCTGGGGCTAAATCTGTATCAGTACACCGATTTAACCGGTAAAAGTTCCTTCAAAATAAGAGTCCCAATCTTATTACTATCAAAATAAAAGTGCCAGACGAAAACTTTACCATAGGAAAAATATTTCCATACAAATATAATCACTTCTCTATAAGGTAACTAATTTTAAATATAGTTTATTTATATATAATAATAATAATAATATTAGTAATAAGCTTTATATTTGTATAGCACCTATTACAAGAATTGTAGCCAAACTGGCTTCACAGCAGTTCAATAGACAGATTAGTATAACATGACAGGATAAAAGCAATGTAGAGGAGCAGCTACATTTCAACACATATATCCACGAAGATTAATACATGAAAACTTGTGACTCGGACTTGACTTGGACTCTTCTTAGGTGACTCGGACTTGGACTCGGACTCGAACACAGGTAATGATGACTCGGACTCGACTCGGACACTCCTTGGGTGACTCGGACTTGGACTCTGACTCAAACACAGGTAATGATGACTTGGACTCGAATCGGACACTCCTTGGGTGACTCGGACTTGGACTCGGACTCGAAGAGTGGTGACTCGAGAGTGACTGGGACTCGTGAATTGGTGACTTGACTACAACATATGGTATAAACCTTAGAAAATCTTGAAATATTGAAAGGGATGTGCAAAATAGTCATTATATAGAGTCTTTAATTAACTATTAGTAGAGAATAACGAGTAATGAATATACTTTATAGGGATCCTATTAATATCTAATGATAAAAATAATGAAATTCAATAACATGCTTTAACCACTAGGTGTCCCTTTATATCAGCTGTGCACCGTTATGGTGTAAATACAGCCTATCTACCAATAGGATCAAATATAAAAGTCAGCCGAATTAGTGTTGATACTGCAAGGAGACGTATTGTGTGAAAAGAAATGTAAGATGTTGTTTAATTGCTGAAATATTTATGATCCACATCACGTTTTCAGTTTTGGCGGCAGTTCCCCAAGTTGTGGACCAACGTAGTTATTACACGTTTTTTTGTGAGACTGGGTTGGGGTAGCTTGTGAAATTACTCCAGGTGTACAGGGGCGTTTCAAGATACTCTGGGGGCCCCAGGCAGAAGAGACCTGCCCCCCATCAAATGTTGGCCAGTTTGTGATGTCACAATGTTTCTTGTCTTAATCACTGACAAACAGAATGGAGCTGGAAATGTTTGGTCTGTGTGTGTGTGTGTGTGTGTGTTTGTTTGTTTTGGCTAAGGTTCAAATAATACGGATAAACTAATATAAGGGATGTTGATGTGTGTGTTTTTAAGTGTGCACGCGGCCCACCTCCACCTTAAAACACACTTAAAGAGATAATAAAGAGGTGTAATACAGTCTATTAATAGTGCCAGTTTTTATAGTGTATTTCTCTTCCCCTGATTAGCTGCTTGTCTAGTAAATTAATTGTTGGATGGCATGTCTCTTTAAGTGCCTGCCTGCCACTGTCAATGCGCTTTTTCCGCCATATGCCAAATTACGCATGGAGCTCCCAGCGGCCACTCTGCTACACACGGCCTCCCCCTATCGAAAGCCATTTGCGCCATAATTCGCGCGTTTATTCGCGCGTAGTTTCGTGCGGATGAACGGGGAGGTCCGTTTTATAAACGGGGAGGTCCGTTTAAGTTCAAAGTCTCAGTAACCAATCAGTGAAGAGCAAAACCAGACCAAAGCAATCTGTAGATGAAAAGTTCTGACATTGTGAGACTGTAAATTGTACGTTATTCCAGATTCAGGGGACTATGTATTAATTTGGCTTTCAATATAATAAATATATCAATCAATATAACTTCTGTGCTAGTCATGGATTGGCCATAACAAACACCATGTTCGAACATAAGGATGCTCATAAGTGTACGTGGTACCAGAGCACCCTAGGCAGAAGGTCCATGATCGATTTCGTTATCGTATCATCGGACCTGAGGCCGTATGTTTTGGACACTCGGGTAAAGAGAGGGGCGGAGTTGTCAACTGATCACCATCTGGTGGTGAGTTGGGTCGAGTGGCGGGGGAAGCCTCTGGATAGACCTGGTAAGCCCAAACGTGTAGTTCGGGTGAACTGGGAACGTCTGGAGGAGGCCCAAGTTCAGGAGGCCTTCAACTCACACCTCCGGCGGAGCTTTTCAGGCATTCCTGTGGAGGTTGGGGACATTGAACCAGAGTGGTCGGTGTTCAAAACCTCTATTGCCGAAGCCGCGGCGGGGAGCTGTGGTCTCAAGGTCCTAGGTGCCTCAAGGGGCGGTAACCCTCGAACCTCCTGGTGGACACCGGTGGTCAGGGAAGCCGTCCGACTGAAGAAGGAGGCCTTCAGGGATTTGTTATCCCAGGGGACTCCCGAGGCAGTTGCAAGGTACCGACAGGCCCGAAGGGCAGCAGCCTCATCCGTGGCCGAGGCAAAGCAGCGGGTGTGGGAGAAGTTCGGAGAGGACATGGAGAAGGACTTTCGGGCGGCACCAAAGTTGTTCTGGAAAACTCTCCGACACCTCAGGAGGGGGAAGCAGGGAACCATCCAAGCTGTGTACAGTAAGGATGGGACGTTGTTGACCTCAACTGATGGAGTGTTGGGGCGTTGGAAGGAACACTTTGAGGAACTCCTGAACCCGACAACTCCGCCCTCTATGTTAGAGGCAGAGCTGGAGTATGACGGGGGATCGGCGCCAATCTCCCGGGGGGAGGTCACTGAGGTTGTTAAACAACTCCGCGGTGGCAAAGCCCCGGGGGTGGATGAGATCCGCCCAGAAATGCTGAAGGCTCTGGGTGTTGAGGGACTGTCATGGTTGACACGTCTCATCAACATTGCGTGGAAGTCGGAAACAGTACCGAAGGAGTGGCAGACCGGGGTGGTGGTTCCCATTTTTAAAAAGGGGGATCAGAGGGTGTGTGCCAATTACAGAGGCATCACACTACTCAGCCTCCCCGGGAAAGTTTACTCTAAGGTACTCGAAAGGAGGGTCAGGCCGATTGTCGAACCTCAGATTGAGGAGGAACAATGCGGATTCCGTCCTGGTCGTGGAACGACGGATCAGCTTTTTACTCTCGCAAGGATCCTGGAGGGGGCCTGGGAGTACGCTTATCCGGTCTACATGTGTTTTGTGGACTTGGAGAAGGCGTATGACCGGGTTCCCAGGGAGTTACTGTGGGAGGTGCTGCGGGAGTATGGGGTGAGGGGGTCTCTACTCAGGGCCATCCAATCTCTGTACTCCTAAAGCGAGAGCTGTGTCCGGGTCCTCGGCAGTAAGTCGGACCCATTTCCGGTGAGGGTTGGCCTCCGCCAGGGCTGCGCTTTGTCACCAATCCTGTTTGTAATATACATGGATCGGATTTCGAGGCGTAGTCATGGGGGAGGGGGTCTGCAGTTCGGTGGACTAAGGATTGCACCACTGCTTTTTGCAGATGATGTGGTTCTGATGGCTTCATCGGTCTGCGACCTTCAGCACTCACTGGATCGGTTCGCAACCGAGTGTGAAGCGGCTGGGATGAGGATCAGCACCTCCAAATCTGAGGCCATGGTTCTCAGCAGGAAACCGATGGACTGTCCACTCCAAGTAGGGAATGAGTCCTTACCCCAAGTGAAGGAGTTCAAGTATCTCGGGGTCTTGTTCTCGAGTGAGGGATCAATGGAGCGTGAGATGGGCCGGAGAATCGGAGCAGCGGGAGCGGTACTGCAGTCGCTTTACCGCACCGTTGTGACGAAAAGGGAGCTGAGCCGGAAGGCAAAGCTCTCTGTCTACCGGGCCATTTTCGTTCCTACCCTCACCTATGGTCATGAAGGATGGGTCATGACCGAAAGAACGAGATCGCGGATACAAGCGGCCGAGATGGGTTTTCTCCGCAGGGTGGCTGGTGTCTCCCTTAGGGATAAGGTGAGAAGTTCGGTCATCAGGGAGGGACTCAGAGTTGAGCCGCTCCTCCTTCGCGTCGAAAGGAGCCAGTTGAGGTGGTTCGGGCACCTAGTTAGGATGCCACCTGGGCGCCTCCCTAGGGAGGTGTTCCAGGCACGTCCAGCTGGGAAGAGACCAAGGGGTAGACCTAGGACCAGGTGGAGGGATTATATCTCTTCGCTGGCCTGGGAGCGCCTTGGGATCCCCCAGTCAGAGCTGGTTGATGTCGCCAGGGAAAAGGAAGTTTGGGGCTCTCTGCTGGAACTGCTACCCCCGCGACCCGACCACGGATAAGCGGAAGAAGATGGATGGATGGATGGATCAATATAACCTGCCTTCATTGTCTTTTAAAATAAAATCGCCTTACCTTATCTTACTGAAGGGTATTTATGTCTCCTTAAATCACCTTTTAAATGTACTTCTTATAACATGGCATGGTGTAACATATCAAAATGTTCAGTCTCTGGTCTTGCTAGAAATGCAATGTCACTCACCTTAGAGCACTGTCTTATGAGATACTTAGCTTAGAAATCAGATTTTTGGAAAACTTAAAAACTGTTGTGAAAACACAGATGTACTCATATCATCCATTTTTTTTGGTGTTTCAGATTTGGTTTACCAACGTTTTTGGTTCACAAAAGTAGTGAACTCTATGAATTACCCTATAGGCCTATATACATGTGTTGTTCATGTCTAAAATGAAAATGTGTAAATTTGAATTTGGAGTAAAATAGTTCTATCACTCTACTTTCACCACAGAAAAGTTACATCAGGACTAATTCATGACTTCATATTCCATACTGAGGTTCATGTGATGTGTACAAATACAAATTGAGCATTACAACTTTTTTTTCAACCAACTATTTATGTTAACATAAGAAACTGTAAAATCTCAATATTTACAATACAGGGTTCATACACTTTTTCACCAATGATTTTAAATGACTTTTCCATGACCAAAAAAATGACTCTTTCATGTGGCTAGCATGCTCTGCCTCGCCCATATTCGAAATATTGAATATGTTACAACACAGTTTGCATTTAGCACATCTTGGGTCAATGTCTTTTGATAACCACAATTGGTACTTATTCTTTAGAAGCCATACATTGTTGAAACTGCACTTCCCTGGCATCTTTATATCAAATAGTAGCTCCTGTAGACCGATGAAGCCATCAGAACCACATCATCTGCAAAAAGCAGTGGTGCAATCCTTAGTCCACCGAACTGCAGACCCCCTCCCCCATGACTACGCCTCGAAATCCGATCCATGTATATTACAAACAGGATTGGTGACAAAGCGCAGCCCTGGCGGAGGCCAACCCTCACCGGAAATGGGTCCGACTTACTGCCGAGGACCCGGACACAGCTCTCGCTTTAGGAGTACAGAGATTGGATGGCCCTGAGTAGAGACCCCCTCACCCCATACTCCCGCAGCACCTCCCACAGTAACTCCCTGGGAACCCGGTCATACGCCTTCTCCAAGTCCACAAAACACATGTAGACCGGATAAGCGTACTCCCAGGCCCCCTCCAGGATCCTTGCGAGAGTAAAAAGCTGATCCGTCGTTCCACGACCAGGACGGAATCCGCATTGTTCCTCCTCAATCTGAGGTTCGACAATCGGCCTGACCCTCCTTTCGAGTACCTTAGAGTAAACTTTCCCGGGGAGGCTGAGTAGTGTGATGCCTCTGTAATTGGCACACACCCTCTGATCCCCCTTTTTAAAAATGGGAACCACCACCCCGGTCTGCCACTCCTTCGGTACTGTTTCCGACTTCCACGCAATGTTGATGAGACGTGTCAACCATGACAGTCCCTCAACACCCAGAGCCTTCAGCATTTCTGGGCGGATCTCATCCACCCCCGGGGCTTTGCCACCGCGGAGTTGTTTAACAACCTCAGTGACCTCCCCCCGGGAGATTGGCGCCGATCCCCCGTCATACTCCAGCTCTGCCTCTAACATAGAGGGCGGAGTTGTCGGGTTCAGGAGTTCCTCAAAGTGTTCCTTCCAACGCCCCAACACTCCATCAGTTGAGGTCAACAACGTCCCATCCTTACTGTACACAGCTTGGATGGTTCCCTGCTTCCCCCTCCTGAGGTGTCGGAGAGTTTTCCAGAACAACTTTGGTGCCGCCCGAAAGTCCTTCTCCATGTCCTCTCCGAACTTCTCCCACACCCGCTGCTTTGCCTCGGCCACGGATGAGGCTGCTGCCCTTCGGGCCTGTCGGTACCTTGCAACTGCCTCGGGAGTCCCCTGGGATAACAAATCCCTGAAGGCCTCCTTCTTCAGTCGGACGGCTTCCCTGACCACCGGTGTCCACCAGGAGGTTCGAGGGTTACCGCCCCTTGAGGCACCTAGGACCTTGAGACCACAGCTCCCCGCCGCGGCTTCGGCAATAGAGGTTTTGAACACCGACCACTCTGGTTCAATGTCCCCAACCTCCACAGGAATGCCTGAAAAGCTCCGCCGGAGGTGTGAGTTGAAGGCCTCCTGAACTTGGGCCTCCTCCAGACGTTCCCAGTTCACCCGAACTACACGTTTGGGCTTACCAGGTCTATCCAGAGGCTTCCCCCGCCACTCGACCCAACTCACCACCAGATGGTGATCAGTTGACAACTCCGCCCCTCTCTTTACCCGAGTGTCCAAAACATACGGCCTCAGGTCCGATGATACGATAACGAAATCGATCATGGACCTTCTGCCTAGGGTGCTCTGGTACCACGTACACTTATGAGCATCCTTATGTTCGAACATGGTGTTTGTTATGGCCAATCCATGACTAGCACAGAAGTTATATTGATTGATATATTTATTATATTGAAAGCCAAATTAATACATAGTCCCCTGAATCTGGAATAACGTACAATTTACAGTCTCACAATGTCAGAACTTTTCATCTACAGATTGCTTTGGTCTGGTTTTGCTCTTCACTGATTGGTTACTGAGACTTTGAACTTAAACGGACCTCCCCGTTTATAAAACGGACCTCCCCGTTCATCCGCACGAAACTACGCGCGAATAAACGCGCGAATTATGGCGCAAATGGCTTTCGATAGGGGGAGGCCGTGTGTAGCAGAGTGGCCGCTGGGAGCTCCATGCGTAATTTGGCATATGGCGGAAAAAGCGCATTGACAGTGGCAGGCAGGCACTTAAAGAGACATGCCATCCAACAATTAATTTACTAGACAAGCAGCTAATCAGGGGAAGAGAAATACACTATAAAAACTGGCACTATTAATAGACTGTATTACACCTCTTTATTATCTCTTTAAGTGTGTTTTAAGGTGGAGGTGGGCCGCGTGCACACTTAAAAACACACACATCAACATCCCTTATATTAGTTTATCCGTATTATTTGAACCTTAGCCAAAACAAACAAACACACACACACACACACACACAGACCAAACATTTCCAGCTCCATTCTGTTTGTCAGTGATTAAGACAAGAAACATTGTGACATCACAAACTGGCCAACATTTGATGGGGGGCAGGTCTCTTCTGCCTGGGGCCCCCAGAGTATCTTGAAACGCCCCTGTACACCTGGAGTAATTTCACAAGCTACCCCAACCCAGTCTCACAAAAAAACGTGTAATAACTACGTTGGTCCACAACTTGGGGAACTGCCGCCAAAACTGAAAACGTGATGTGGATCATAAATATTTCAGCAATTAAACAACATCTTACATTTCTTTTCACACAATACGTCTCCTTGCAGTATCAACACTAATTCGGCTGACTTTTATATTTGATCCTATTGGTAGATAGGCTGTATTTACACCATAACGGTGCACAGCTGATATAAAGGGACACCTAGTGGTTAAAGCATGTTATTGAATTTCATTATTTTTATCATTAGATATTAATAGGATCCCTATAAAGTATATTCATTACTCGTTATTCTCTACTAATAGTTAATTAAAGACTCTATATAATGACTATTTTGCACATCCCTTTCAATATTTCAAGATTTTCTAAGGTTTATACCATATGTTGTAGTCAAGTCACCAATTCACGAGTCCCAGTCACTCTCGAGTCACCACTCTTCGAGTCCGAGTCCAAGTCCGAGTCACCCAAGGAGTGTCCGATTCGAGTCCAAGTCATCATTACCTGTGTTTGAGTCAGAGTCCAAGTCCGAGTCACCCAAGGAGTGTCCGAGTCGAGTCCGAGTCATCATTACCTGTGTTCGAGTCCGAGTCCAAGTCCGAGTCACCTAAGAAGAGTCCAAGTCAAGTCCGAGTCACAAGTTTTCATGTATTAATCTTCGTGGATATATGTGTTGAAATGTAGCTGCTCCTCTACATTGCTTTTATCCTGTCATGTTATACTAATCTGTCTATTGAACTGCTGTGAAGCCAGTTTGGCTACAATTCTTGTAATAGGTGCTATACAAATATAAAGCTTATTACTAATATTATTATTATTATTATATATAAATAAACTATATTTAAAATTAGTTACCTTATAGAGAAGTGATTATATTTGTATGGAAATATTTTTCCTATGGTAAAGTTTTCGTCTGGCACTTTTATTTTGATAGTAATAAGATTGGGACTCTTATTTTGAAGGAACTTTTACCGGTTAAATCGGTGTACTGATACAGATTTAGCCCCAGAAAGCACATGGCTACTTGGCATGCATGTTAAGTAGCCATGTGCTTTCGTGTTATCGGCTGAATCTTTATTTATGGATTAGATCACGTTACTCTGATGATAGTGTTCAAGACAGCCTATGTCTGAACTCGATCCTTAGAGTAATGTGTTACGGAGCCTTCTCTTCAATATTGTTTCCACATAACAAGCATTTTGCGCTGCTCTTTTCCAATGTGGAAGCAGAATGTGTGAAAGCATACAGCACGATGTGGGGTGTGTCTCTAGACATCTTTAGACTGGAATAGCGGGGCCCAGTACGTGAACTCGCCTGCAGGTGCACACGCCAGGATAGAGGACATCAGAATCCAGAGAAAACTTGCTCGAGTCCGTCCGAGTCCAAGTCGGAGCGTCAATGTACAAGTCGAGTCCGAGTCATCGTGGGGGGAAAAAATCACGAGTCCGAGTCCAAGTCAGCGTACGCGATAAATCACGAGTCCGAGTCCAAGTCATCGTGCGTGAGAATTCAGGAGTCCAAGTCCAAGTCGCGTCAATCAGTGCTCGAGTCTGACTCGATTCCGAGTCCAGGACTCGAGTACTCCATCTCTGAGTTATGCAATGAATTAAAAACTTGGGTCGCAGGTTCCTCAGCAGTGCATTACAAGACATCTATCAATATGTGTGTATACCTCCAGCAATGTTAACTATGTTGAAGCACTTATTTGAACTGATATTATACATTACATTACATTGCATTTAGCTGACGCTTTTATCCAAAGCGACTTACAATAAGTGCGTTCGACCAACAAAATACAAACTTGAAGAAAACAGAATCATATAAGTACATCAGGTTTCATAGAGCAAAAAATTTCAAGTGCTACTCAACTGGCTTTAGATAAGCCAGTCCTTTATTAGTATAAGTGCTTTGTTAATAGTTCTATTGCTCGAAGTGGAGTCGAAAGAGATGAGTTTTCAGTCTGCGCCGGAAGGTGTGTAAGCTTTCTGCTGTCCTGATGTCAATGGGGAGCTCATTCCACCATTTTGGAGCCAGGATAGCAAACCCACGTGTTTTTGCTGATGGGAACTTGGGTCCCCTTCGCAGCGAGGGTGCAGCGAGCCATTTGGTTGATGCAGAGCGGAGTGCACGTGCTGGGGTGTACGGTTTAACCATGTCCTGGATGTAGGAAGGGCCAGATCCATTCGCAGCATGGTACGCAAGTACCATTGTCTTGAAGTGGATTCTAGCAGTTACCGGAAGCCAGTGGAGGGAGCGGAGGAGCGGCGTGGTTTGGGAGAATTTAGGAAGGTTGAAGACCAGACGAGCCGCTGCATTCTGGATGAGCTGCAGAGGTCGGATGGCACATGCAGGTAGACCAGCCAGGAGGGAGTTGCAGTAGTCTAGGCGTGAGATGACGAGAGCCTGGACCAGAACCTGCGTCGCTTTCTGGGTCAGCTGGGGACATATCCTGATGTTGTAAAGCGTGTATCTGCAGCAGCGGGTTGTAGCAGCTATGTTTGCAGTGAAGGACAGGTTGTTATCTAGGATCACACCCAGATTCCTTGCAGTCTGAGTCGGGGAAACAACAGAGGTGCCGATGTTGATTGTCAGGTCAAGAGTGGGACAATCTTTTCCCGGAAGGAAAAGCAGTTTAGTCTTGTCAAGGTTGAGCTTGAGGTGATGAGCAGACATCCACTGAGAGATGTCAGCTAGACAAGCAGAGATGCGTGCGACGACCTGGGTCTCTGAGCGGGGAAAGGACAGAATTAATTGGATGTCGTCAGCGTAGCAGTGGTATGAAAAACCATGCGGGCTAATGACAGATCCGAGCGAGTTTGTGTACAAGGAGAAGAGGAGGGGACCAAGAACAGAGCCCTGAGGGACCCCTGTAGTTAATTGACAAGGGTCGGACTCCGACCCTCTCCAAGTAACCATACATATGTATTATACTCTTATAAGATGTATGTAGATAGTATAAGAAATGTGCAGAATATGACAATTTAATGGTGGAGGTACACATATTGATAGATGTCTTGTAATGCACTGTTTAGGAACCTGCGACCCAAGTTTTTCATCTCCGACCTTGTCAGGTATTGAACAATCGATAAATAAAGAACACAGAATTATTAAATATAAAACACAGAATTTGTGTGATTATACTAAATGATTTATAAATAAACACCACTGCATATTTACAACTGTTACACATGCTGATGCAAATGTTTCCAACTTGGGATCAATAAAGTATATCTTATTTTAAGATGATCGATGGCTACTGCCTTATTTGCAAAATGTGCCTCTGAACCTTGACAAGTGCATGTTTCAGGCTTATCAATTAACAACAGGAGGGGTCACAGACATATGACCAGCTGTTAAATAAAGCTCTTCTGACCTTAGCTGGCATGTGGGTATATATTAATGCTGCCCATTATGGGCACAAGCAATTTTCACCACATTTATTAATTATATGTTTTAGATTTGGGTGTTCCTATCCCCTAAACCTCCAGGGATGTACACAGTTTAATACTGGCAACTTCTTATTATGGGAAATACGAAAACGTCTTTTAAAACTAAAATTCCCAGCTGAGACGTGCCATAGAGCATGTTGCAAAACACACAATAGCCAGCATGTGTAGTTCTGGGGACGGGGTGGACCCGTTCAAATCCAGTTTTGGACAGTCTGCCGTGGTTCCATCCCATTTCAAGTGCTGTTCGACGCTCGGCGTAACCCTCGGAGCACACTCAAACATCCAATCACAGAGCTTGAGGACTATCACGGGGTTTGTCAAGCGTAGCGGAGAGAATACTTATTTCCGGGTGTAATATTCTCTAAAGCAAATGAGCTGCTCCGACCCTTGGTCCTGACGGACTCCAACTTGTGTTTATTAATCAAACAAATAAATAAACACAAGGATAATTATGTGTTATTGTTGAGTAAATGGAGAATTGCAGAGGGGAAAATAACGTATCTATGCCACAATTTTAGATGCGGATTTTGTTAAACTAATACGTTTGCGCTGTGGACCAACACTATAAATTGACGGGGAAGGGGGTAGCAATAAAGATAACACCATTAAACAGTTATTCAATATAACAGAAATAATATCGATAGCAGCGTCCCTATAGCAACCACCTTGGTAACAATGAAAACGTTGAATGGACACAATTTCCTGAAGTAATCTTCATAATAACTAGCAAACTAAAGATCATGTACATCCACTGTACACATAATCTGAAATAACAACTCATATTTCTCGCATCAAATGACATCAAAACGCATTTTAATGGTCAAACTAACCTTAAAATAGGCATTTTCCACCGAGAATAAAACGAATGTCGGCCATGTTTTTTTTTTCTGCAGGGAGAAATCTGAAGATCACGTGACATCGGAAAGGCAGCCATTGGAAATGAATGGTGAAAAAAAACGTAGGGATCTTACAATTTCAGAGGCGTTTTTGTAGAAATACTACGTCCCAAGTTGTGGACCAACGTAGTTATTACACGTTTTCTTGTGAGACTGGGTTGGCTACCCTAATCAATAATTATAATCAAAACACATCATATTTATTATTTTTGCAATAGTAGCTTCTATTGTCACTTCAAACAGCAGCTTTTAATTTGGTGTGAACACTTTATGAAAGTGTTGTAGTCAAATCACCAATTCACGAGTCCAAGTCACTCTCGAGTCCCCACTTTTGGAGTCCAAGTCCGTGTCAGATAGGGATAGTCGGAGTCGAGTCCAAGTCCGAGTCACCCAAGGAGTGTCCGAGTCGAGTCCGAGTCATTATTACATGTGTTCAAGTCCGAATCCAAGTCCGAGTCACCCAAGAAGAGTCCAAGTCAAGTCCGAGTCACAAGTCTTCATGTATTAATCTTAGTGGATATATGTGTTGAAATGTAGCTGCTCCTCTACATTGCTTTTATCCTGTCATGTTATACTAATCTGTCTATTGAACTGCTGTGAAGCGAGTTTGGCTACAATTCTTGTAGTAGGTGCTATACAAATATAAAGCTTATTACTAATATTAATATTATTATTATAAATTACCTTTAATATGTCTAACTATATTTAAAATGTGTTACCTTTTAGAGAAGTGATTATATTTGTATGCCAATATTTTTCTATGGTGAAGTTTTCGTTTTGCACTTCACTAGTCTGAGTCATCGTGGGCGAAAGATTCACGAGTCTGAGTCATGGTGCGTGAGAATTCAAGAGTCCGCGTCAATCAGTGCGTGAGTCCGAGTCGAGTCACAAGTGGGTGGAGGGGGTCTGGAGGACGGGTTTTGGGCTGACAGCCCAGGAGTACAGCGGAGGACCCGGAAGGGATCTCGGGCGGACGGCCCGGGGGCAAAGCAGAGTCCAAGGTGGGGGACTCGGGCGGACGGCCCGGGGGCAAGGCAGAGTCCAAGGTGGGGGTCTCGGGCGGACGGCCCGGGGGCAAGGCAGAGTCCATGGTGGGGCGAAGGCCACAGCGGGCGAAATTCAGGGGGCCGGGCCCGAGGGCGAAGACCGCGGCACTCAGGGGGCCAGGCTCGAGGGCGAAGACCGCGGCTCTCAGAGGGCCGGGCTCTCAGAGGGCCGGGCTCGAGGGCGAAGACCGCGGCTCTCAGGGGGCCGGGCTCTCAGGCGGCCGGGCTCTCAGGGGGCCGGGCTCGAGGGCGAAGACCAGACAGCTCCGGAGGCCGGGCAGGACCCGGTGTCGGCCGAACAGGAACCGGAGCCGGTGGGACAGGCTTCGGCAGGATCCCCCACGGAAGAGGACCAGGAGTTGGCAGGACCCCCGGCGAGACAGGTGATGGCGGGGCCTCCAACGGAACAGGACAAGGGGTTGGCAGGATACCCGGCAGGTGACTTGAGAGGGAACTCGAGAGGAGACTTGAGGTGACTTGATAGGGGACTTGAGAGGAAACTGGAGAGGGGACTGGAGAGGGGACTTGAGAGGGGACTTGAGAAGAAACTGGAGAGGGGACTCGAGAGGTGACTAGAGTTGGGACTTGAGAAGGGACTTGAGAAGGGACTAGAGGAGGGACTGGAGAAGGGACTAGAGAAGTGACTAGAGGAGGGACTTGAGAAAGGACTTGAGTAGGGACTAGAGAAGGGACTAGAGAAGGGACTTGAGATGGGACTAGAGTTGGTACTTGAGAAGTGACTAGAGGTGGGACTGGAGAAGGGACTAGAGAAGGGACTAGAGAAGGGACCTGAGGAGGGACTAGGGAAGGGACTAGAGGAGGGACTAGGGAAGGGACTAGAGGAGGGACTATAGAGGGGACTCGAGAAGAGACTAGAGAGGGGACCAGAGAAGGGACTAGAGAAGGGACTTGAGTTAGGACTCGAGAAGAGACTAGAGAAGGGACCAGAGATGGGACTAGAGATGGGACTATGGCAGCTGGGGCCAGAGCTGGGTCTGGAACCATGGCCGCTGGGGCCAGAACTGGGGCCGGAACCATGGCTGCTGGGGCCAGAACTGGGGTCGGAACCATGGCTGCTGGGGCCAGAACTGGGGCCGGAACCATGGCTGCTGGGGCCAGAACTGGGGCCGGAACCATGGCTGCTGGGGTCAGAACTTGGGCCGGAACCATGGCTGCTGGGGCCAGAATTGGGGCCGGAACCATGGCTTCTGGGGCCAGAACTGGGGCCGGAACCATGGCTGCTGGGGCCAGAACTTGGGCCGGAACCATGGCTCTTGGGGCTCGGGCTGCTAGCCTGGCCTTGCGACTCCTTCTTTTAGGAGCCGTTTGGAGGCTTCGTGGACCTCCAAATGCCAGACGAGTTCCAGAGAACGGCTCCTGGACAGGAGCAGGAGCTGGGGCAGAAGCAAGGGTTGACTCCAAACGGACCACACCGATGCGTGTGGTGTCATACAGGGAATTGGGAGGCAGAGAGCTAGCATGCCTGAGGCTAGCAGGCAGGGGATAACACACCGAGAGGAACTCCAAAATCCAGCCAGGTAAGAATCTCACCAAGCCTGGTTTCTCCATAGTTATCTGGCGCGCCTCTGCCAGAGCAGCCTCTCGCTGCTGAACCCCGGACGCTCCCATCCATCGATCAGAGCAGCCAAAGAAAAGGTCAAATCCAACAATTCCTGCTCAAAAGGATCTGCTGGGCCCATATTTGGTTGGTTCGTACTGTTACGGTGGGTGAAGCAAGCAGGACCCAAATGCAGATTACACTGATATTGCCTTTATTTCAAGGATAAAATAATAACTTGGACAAAACAGAACACTCACCGGTGAACTCAGTCACAAACAAAAGCCGAACCAACACTGAACACAGGAAGAGACAAGACTAAATACAGGGAGGGGTAATCACAAGACGAGAAACAGCCGGGCAGGAGAGGAGAAACACAAGGGCCACAGACCCGGCGGCAGACATACGTCTCTGGGCGGGCATTTGATTTACCAGGGCGGGCCCACCCCGAAACTTACATTTCCCGGGAAATCTCGAGATTTGTCAAGGGGGGGGGGTTTAGGTTGCCATAAGGCTGTTGACGGTCTTATTATAGACTACATCCATTGGTTGGTTTTGTGGCACATTTGTAACGCTGTGCAAACTTGGGCAAGCACGCAGGCAAACTTGAGCGCACACAGGGTGGAGAGGTGGAGTAAGGTTGAGCGATGGAGAGAAAGGGAGAGAGAGAGGCAGAGAGCATGTGCAGCGGTCTGCTTGCGCACAGAGCAGGAGTTTGTGAGAGAGCTGGCTTGAGAGTCAATTTCTCTTCAAAATATAATTGATTGCCAGCCTCCCTTGTCCCTGGCTGGCTTGCTAGCTCGTTGGTAACGTAACTGATGTCTTCGAATGTGCCTGCATCTGGCGCTGAGTTGCCATATTCCTTTCAAGTGTATAAGTGTGAACCACTTCCTGATATCCATTGTTGCAGATAAATATAAATGATAATAGCCAAACTAACCTAGCAAGAGTAAACTGACAGGCTGTTGTGCCGCATCTCACTCAAAAACCCACACGACTCAACCCAGCGAAAAACCAGTCTCCCTATTAAACTAATCTTTCAACATAGGCCTAGTTTAAAACAAAAATAAATATTAGGACAAAGCCCTACAAATAACAACAATAAACATAATCAGTGGCGGCTCCAGAGTATTTTTGTTGGGTAATCTATGGTAGGGCTAACCCATACAGTGGTGGGGCTCAAGTCAGTATTTGGAATGTAATTACATACACGCTCCCCTTGACAGTGAAACGCCACGCGTGAGGTTTAGATTATTTCCCTGTCTCAATCCAAATTGAACTGTATGAAATAAAAAGGCACATTTGTCTTGTTGTAAATAAAAAGGGCGACCTGGAGCCAATCCTGCAATTTCCCCATAGGTGAAAGAGTTGACATGCTGAAAACCCAACCCCTGCAGGGGATCTGGGGGGATTCTCCCGCAGGAGATTTTTTGAAATACTAACATAAAATACACATTCTGGTACTCTCTTGAGAAGAGAAATAAATACATCTATTACTACACGACATATTTAAAAAAATGAATGCCATTTTAGTTTTTTGTTACTTCGTTCTGAAAGCTGAACCTGCTGCTCCTCACAGAGAGAAGAGGGAAGAGGCTGTGTGAATTACTTTACATTGTGGATAAGGGTGGATAGCCCCCATTGTTCTGTGTGTCAAAATGAAAGACAGCCCACACACCTATCAATCATCAAACCGTGGGGTCTTATTTCATTATGTGTTGATTTCTATCAACACGTAATGTTGTATCGATGTATATAGAGATTTACTACAGCAAAAGTATTCTCCGTCGGGACTTCCTGCAACAACACCACGTCGTTATCGTGATTCTGATTGGCCAGAAGACATTATCAAAGATGTTCTATTGAGAAGATGATCACTATGTGACAAAAGTTTTCAAACCGTTTCTAGTCTTCGGTATTTACTGCTGTCTGTGCAATTTACTCCGCGCGAGTTGGCGGACTATATTTTGCTTACTTTAACATCATTTTTCATGGTGGGGCTAAGCCATTTCTTGGTATGGCTGTAGCCTTCCCCAGTATACCCTGGCGCCGCCACTGAACATAATAATAAAACAATTAAAATGTTGTATTCAGCCCTGATTAAAACAGCGGGCCCAAATCCTGGATGGGCGGGCCCAAATCCTGGATGGGCGGGCCCGGCCCCATGGGGCCCGCCCATGACGCCGGGTCTGCTTATGGCAACCTAAACCCCCCCCCCCCCCTTGACAAATCTCGAGATTTCCCGGAAAATGTAAGTTTCGGGGTGGGCCCGTCCTGGTAAATCAAATGCCCGCCCAGAGACGTATGTCTGCCGCCGGGTCTGGCCACAGGTGAACACAATCAGACAATTAGACACACCAGGGAAACTAACGACAGGGGAAAAACACAGGAAGAAGGACCAGACAATATAGAAGGAGGAAAACACCCATAACCAGACATACAAAACTACAACCGTGACATAACATGAGAATCCTGACATCTGCTTTATGATTGTAGTGTTGTCATTTGGTATGTGTATCTTGCTTTATTATAGACAACTCAGGAGACAGCGAGTATCGTTAACTGTGCTTTATTCCAGCTCTGTACTACCTCATAACTGGTGTCACACATATAACATTCCGGGTATCCACAACTCCGGACCAAATAGTATGTCACAACATTACATCCCTCCCTTATTTCAGATGAACATTGACTTTTGATATTAACGAAATGTAAATAAGAATTTCAGTAAGAAAGGTCTCTTATTCTTAGTAATCAAATAAAGAAATGAATATCTCAATGTTTTAACTTAAATGACTGAGTCTTCTTTGTCACTAGCAAAAATGTCCTTTTTGTAATTGTTCAACTATCTGCAGTCTCTTGTCTTGACTTCTTTAAGTCATATTTCAGCAATGAGACGTTGTGGTGGTCTCCTGTTTGTTCTGATTGAATATCTGGTTGGAACAGGGCCTTCGGGGTTGATATTCTCGTTTTGGAGCTGATGAGTTTCCTCATCTGGTGGGTCAGGAAGTTGTAGATCCAGATCATCCTCTTCGTCAGTCATTCCTGAGTCAGATCCAATAGGAAGTGAAGGTGGGAGCAGTTTGAAGTGTGAGGAGTTTCGTGTTATCTCATGTCCTGGGCGAGCTGCTGTCACCATTGATCCTCTGATCTTCACGATGGTGTAAGGTTTGCTTCCATAAGGAGTCATGAGCTTGCCTTTGATATTCTGACGGCATAGCACAATGTCACCTGGTTTGAGGATAGAAGGTCAAGCTCTGTTTTTGTGGTCGGCATGCTCTTTCATGCGCTGCTTGGCATGCTGATCAATATCTTGGAGTTTGGTGTCAGGTGTGTGATGTTGAGTCACATGAAGAGCGGGGAGAGTGGTGTTGAGTTTTCTCCCAAACATTAACTCGGCTGGAGTCAGCTGTGTAGTACCGTGTGGGGATGCACGGTAATTTCCAAGAAAGTTTCTGTTTTCCATGGTTTTCAGTGTGTGTGGCTGTTATTGTTTTCTTCAATGTTTTCATGAAGCGTTCAGCTTCTGCATTAGCTCTCGGCCAATGCGATGTTATTTTTCTGTGTTTGAATCCGAGATAGTGGCTGAAATTTTTGAACGGCTGTCCATTGAATGGAGGTCCATTATCTGTTTTCACCACATGTGGGATACCATAGGATGAGAAGATTCTGTCCAGTTTGGGAATCACTGTAGTGGCTGCTGTGGACTTTAGTATCTCAACTTCTGGGAACCTGGAATACTCATCAATAACCATGAGCAGGTAATCACCTGATGGGAAAGGTCCTGTAAAGTCAATAGAAACATTTTGCCATGGACCTTTGGGAAGTTCAGACATATTAAGTGGTTCCATGTGATTCTGGGAGGTTGCTGCTTGACATGGTATGCAGTGTTTTATCATCTTTTCCACCATTTCATATATGCCTGGAAACCATACCTTTTCTCTTACCAGTTGTTTGGTCTTAACAATGCCAAGATGACCGTCATGGGCTAGGCTTATTGCCTTACGTTGGAGAGAGGTAGGTAGTCGTGCAAGTCGTGTTCCTCTGAGAATGAAATTCTCTCCAGCGTTGACTGTCAGTTTGTTTCGTAGGCGGTAGAGTGCTTTCAGCATTGGATAATCAGTGTTGTCTGAGTCCTGTGGTGCATGTCTCCAGTGTCCTGCACTCAAAAAATGCATCACTTTACATAATGTAGGATCATTCTTTGTTTCTGTTTGAACTTCTTCAAGTGTCATTGCCTTTGGAACAACATTGTCAATGACAAAGTTGACATATTCCTCAGCCATGCGAGACGATCTGCTTGGTATGTTTCCCTCAATAGGATGTCTGGACATGTAATCGGCAGGGTTATATTTTCCAGCTTTGTACTTGATAATGTAGCTGTATGGTTGTAGTCTTAGCCACCAGCGTTCTAGCCGAGCTGGGGGTGTGGCTTTTGGGTTGTTGAAGATCAGTTCAAGCGGTTTGTGATCTGTGATAACAGTGAAGTGTGACCCATAGAGATATAGGTGGAAGTGTTCACATGCCCAGAGGATTGCCAGAGCTTCTCTCTCTGTTTGAGAATAGCGCTGTTCCACTGGTGTGAGTGCTCGGCTGGCATATGCAACAATGTGGTCATTACCCTCTTTGTCAGGGCTGTCCACCGCAGACCACCGCAGCCCAGATCTTGGCACTAAGGAGAATGATCGAGGAGGTGAAAAAGGATAACTTGACTGCTGTGCTGTGCTTTATCGACTTCAAAAAGGCATTTGACTCGATCCACAGAAGCACAATGGTGAAGATCCTTGAGGCCTACGGTGTCCCTCCCAATCTACTCCGGGCAATAGAGACCATGTACGCAAGAACAAGGGCCAGGGTGGTGACCCCAGATGGCAACAGCGAGGAGTTTGACATCCTGGCTGGGGTAATGCAATGGGACACCCTGACCCCCTTCATCATGGTCTTGGATTATGCGCTCAGGAAGGCCATCAGTGGATGAGAGCAGGATCTTGGCTTCACTCTAACACCAAGGAGGTCGAGACGACACCCCACAGTAGTCCTGACAGACCTGGACTATGCGGAAGACATCAGCCTGCTCTCCGACAGCGTGGAGCAAGCACAGGAACTCCTGAACAGAGTGGAGTCAGAGTGTGCCAAGGTTGGCCTTAGGCTAAACGCCAAGAAAACTGAGGTTATCACCTATAACATCTTACCGGAACATTCACCTCTGACAACAACAGAAGGCAATGTGCTTAAAGAAGTCAAGGACTTCAAGTACATGGGCTCATGGGTCAACTCAACCGAGCACGGTCTTAAGGTGAGGAAGGCACTTGCATGGAGGGCCCTGAACGGCATGACCAGTGTATGGAACTCCAACCTCCCCCGTCAAATCAAACTCAGCTTCTTCTATGCAACGGTAGAGTCTGTTCTCCTCTATGGCAGTGAATGCTGGACCCTGAAGCCAACCCTGCAAAAGTCTCTTGACAGATGCTACACCAGAATGTTGCGAGCAGTACTTAACATCAGCAAGAGTGTACATGTAACCAACAAGATCCTGTACGAGGGAATACCAAGGGTGAGCGAGAAAATTGCAGCCAGGAGAATGAGACTAGCAGGACATTGCCAAAGGCATCAAGAGCCGCCAGCCGGCAAATTGGTGCTTTTTTGTTAGTTGACGTAAAGGTTCAGAGATCATGGCATAGTCATGAATGAAACGTGAGCAGTATGTTATCATCCCGAGCAGACTGCGAACCTCTGATGCGTTTTGGGGTGGAGGAAGGTTCTTGATGGCAGTCATCTTTTTAGGATCTGCAGATATGCCTTTTGCAGAAAAAATATAGCCAAACAACTCAAGCTCTGGTTTACTGTATTCACATTTATCAGCATTGAGTGTGATATTTTTCTCCCTCAGTCTCTGAAAAACAGCTTTGAGGCTATTGTTGTGCTCTTCTTGTGTTTTCCCATACACAATGATGTCATCACTCATGTTCCTGACGTTGGGAATACCATGTAGCACTCCTTGAATGACATTTTGGAACACTTCAGCGGCAGAGTTAATGCCAAAGTTCAGTCTGGTGTACCTCCAGAGGCCAGTGTGTGTAGTGCAGGTGGTGATATACCTTGAATCTGGATGTAGCTCAAGTTGATGGTATCCAGCATTCAGATCCAGCTTGGAGAATACTACAGCTCCATTCAGGTCGTGGATGAGGTCATCTACAGTTGGTGTGATGTGGCGCTCTCGCTGTATTGCTGTGTTCGGCAGACGCATATCCACACAGATGCGAACTTTGTCAGGGTTCTTTGGTTTTGGTGTAGCAACTATGGCGTTGGGCCGCTGATTCTCTCGATGACTCCTTTTTCCTGTAGCTGGTTTAATTCTGATTCCACTCTTTTTCTCATGTGGAAAGGAATCCTCCTGTGTGGCTGTGTCACAGGTTGCACTGACTCATTAATGTGTAGCTTCACTTGAACATCTTTTTTTTTTTTTTTACTTTTTATTTTAGTTTTTTATCAACAAACAGCCAGACAGACAACGCAATAACAGTTGTCAAACAAGTTAAGATGACAACAGTGTGAACATCTTTGAGTTTTCCTATGCCTTGAAAGATGTCTTGGTACTCATGGAGGAGCTGGTTTGGGGATGAAATAGGCATTTCTGTGGACATAGAGTTTACAACTTTCAGAAGTCCTAGTTCTGTTGCTGTCTTTCGACTCAGCAGTGAGCCATGGTCACCCTGTATCACATAGAATGTAGCTGCATTTACTGTGGAAGTAGTTGAATGGACTGCAGCTTTACATTTCATCTCAAAGGAAGAGCAGTGGATGAGCCATAAGGATAGATCTTGGCAGCAGATGGTTGCAGTTCACAACTGGCTTTTAGCTCTTCATAGGAAACATCATCTAATATGTTCACTGTCTCACCAGAGTCAACAATAACATGTATTACTGTGTTCACAATTTTTATTTGTGTACGTTTGTGTCCTGCTTTGTCTTGCAGTGTGCATACAACATACACATAGTCATCTTCTGCTGAGCTGTCTGGAGTGTCTGGTCTCTGTGTCTTTTGCTCAGTTTGTTTCTGCACTTGATGCACTTTGTATTTTGGTCGGTAATGTTGTTGTTTTTCTGCAGCTTTAGGGGTATAATCTTTGTTTTGTGATCTGCAGCATCTTTGGAAATTATTTAATTTTCCAGATGCTTTACAATCTTTCCCCTTTGCTGGGCAGTTTGCTTGTCCTCCCTCATGAGGAAAATGTCCACCACAGTTGTTGCAGGTTTTGTATTCATGCTTCACATTATTATATTTATTGAATTGTTTATGACTTTGGAAGCTTTTCTTTTGTACAGCATGCACTGGGAATTCTTTTTGTGATCTTCCTGTCTCCATACCTGCAGCTTGTTTGTCTGACAGTTCTTGAGCTCTGCCTGCATCCAGTCGTTTTTGAAGTGTCATATCGCTGTCCTTTAGCGCCGCCCTGCGGAGGCATGCGGAACTGCAGCTTAGAATAATCTGTGACTTTATTTCCTTATCAGTGTCGGTAAAGTCACATGTTGACGCCAACTGTCTCAGTCGCGTGTGGAAAGCATCCAATGTTTCACTGTCATTTTGCCTGGCTTGTCTGAAAATATAGATCTCATATTCAGTATTTACTTTGGGGCAGAAATAGGTTTGCAGGTTCGCTATGGCCGTATCATAATCATCAGCGTCTCCCGTTCCTGGCAGCGTGTCAAATATGTCATACACGTCTGATCCAGCATAGTGCAGCAATAGCGCACGTTTTTGTGTATCCTCCTTTATGTCTAATGCCACTAGGAAGTTGGTGAATCGTTTAATCCACCTTTTCCACCTCGAGCCTACAGAGCTGGGTTCAGTGTGCACATCAAACTGAGGGAAATGTGGGAGATTGGTCATGGTGCGTCCCGTGGATGGCTTGGCTAGCTTGTTAGCCTTATGTGTTAGCCAACGTAGTTCGCTTACCGCTTATCCAGAATTGTGGATGTTTTATTTCTCTTCCCTCATTCTGCGATGTGTTGCGGTATCTTTGTCGCCAGTTGTAGTGTTGTCATTTGGTATGTGTATCTTGCTTTATTATAGACAACTCAGGAGACAGCGAGTATCATTAACTGTGCTTTATTCCCGCTCTGTACTACCTCATAACTGGTGTCACACATATAACATTCCGGGTATCCACAACTCCGGACCAAATAGTATGTCACAACATTACAATGAACTTAACAGTTGTTGATTTTCTTGATATTTTAGAAATTGAAACGTACTTTAAAACCCAAAGGGCACCAACACACACACACACACACACACACACACACACACACACACACACACACACACACACACACACACACACACACACACACACACACACACACACACACACACACACACACACACACACACACACACACACACACACACACACACACACACACACACACACACACACACACAAAGTTATCCATGACATCAGCTCTAAGGAGACAGAGATGAAAGGTATGTGACAAGAGGAGTGAGGTTTCTATGTTTTTCCTTCAAGGGCAGACAGAAGGAGGAGCGGAGAGAGAAGGCTAGGTAAGAGAGACAGAGAGGGATTTTAAATGTATTCAATTAGAAAATGTAAAAACAAGAAGGAGAGAGAAAAGTGAAATTTTGTACCTTCTTGGTTGATGTACACCAGGCCTCACATCTCTTTTCTTTATTATTGTAGATATTATCAGCAGATTATTACACAATTTGGACATCTCAGAGGTTGATAATAATGACTCGCTGCTAAAGAGGACAGACCGTGTCAGTCCAAGGAAAGAAGTCCTGGCAATTTAACATCAGCTGTGGACAACAAACATTAGTTGTCATCCATCAGAAAACATGTGGAAAACGTTTTGAATATTTATTTTTATTTTAATATAACATATTCGTGGAGAGCAGGAACCTTTGGATTTATGATGGCTAAGCTGTCCCCAGTAAAGAAAAGAGAAAGAGCGCACAAGAAGGAAAAAGTTTAAAAGACTGAGGACTGGATGTCAGAGAAATCAACAGAAGAAGACAGACAGGAAGTAAACACTAAAGGGAACAGCAGAAGAAGACAGGCAGGAAGTAAACACTAACAGGAACACAGTATGGGCTCTCGCTGGACTAGTTCATAGAAAAGATCATTTGAACAGACTTAGACAGTTACAGAAAACCTCCATCAGTGATGCCGTCATTATAATTTACGCTGCTATTGCGCAGTTTCAGTATCAATAATTCTTCTATATTTATTGTGGTTGTTCTTGTCATGAGCATGGATCCTGAACCCTGGATGTTCTCGTTGCTGTGGCCCTGCCTCATCCTCACCTATCCACTTGGATCCATCATCATTTTCTTTTTATCTATATACATTGTTATTGTGTGGATGTATGACTGTCTATGTTTTAAATACATTATCTTTTTAATTTAAACACACAACACCTACTACACGTCTGTCCGTCCTGTGAGAGGGATACTCCTCTGCAATGGAGGCTCTGGACCTATTTTATTAGAGGTGCACATTTAATGCGTGACAAAAGACAGAAAGACTGTTCAAGATTTCAAAATGTTTTATTTACAGGGTTCCCGCGGGGTCTTAAAAAGTCTCAAATTTGATAATCTGAATTTAAGGCCTTAAAAAGGTCCAAATGATGGGATTTGAAAGGTACTTCTGTGTAGCGATCGCGTCTAAATGTGTTTTGGGGGAAATGTACGGGCTGTAAAGTAACCAGTATGGTAATAGCCTTGCAGTTCCCCCCAACAATTTGTATTGAAATAAATCAACATGGAACCAGTAATCATTAACTTTATTTTTTTTATTTTATTATCTTTTTATTTATTATTTTTTGCAAACATCCATTTATTGAACTTTAAAACAAATAATAATTTGAACAGTATCTTTTTAACTGTTGATTACCCTGAACGTATAATTCAACTGAAAAACCAATACAAAAATAAATTAAATAAATGATACATTTAAATAAATAATATCAAAATAATAAATACCAACACACAAGATCAACACATAGTTTGGAGCGCACTTCCACAAGCTACAAAACATATATAAATATGATAAATACAAATAAATTAGACGATTCGATTATATTGTTTTCGTAATTGTGGCAGGCCAAAATCGTAATTGCGATTAAAATAAGATTAATTGCACAGCCCTAACACTTTTTGTCTAACACAGTTCTGTACTGTTATGCTGTTATGTTCAGTCATTGTTCTTATGTTGAACATGAATACATTTATTTTGTAAATAATTATGGGACGTATTTCTTCTTTCATAGCAATTTTCCTTCATACTTTCTTGCCGTGAAATAGGTCTTAAATTCTATTCAAAGTGGTCTTAAAAAGTCTTACATTTGAGTTGGCAAAACCTGCAGGAACACTGTATTTAGTATAGTAAATTCAACCCGGTATCATGGCAAGACATGAACATGTGACGATTTACCACGCTGGGAGACGTGAAGATGTTACGATTTCGTCCCTTCAAACGTGACAGTTACACGGTATTGTTAACATGGCCCACCAGTGCAGAAATACCCGGCGTGAAAACAGTATTTCCCGTGTTATGGAGGTTATTCCCTATCTTTATTCAAGAGCGTGTTCTTTCAATTTGAGAGCAACATTTATTGATTTCACGTTCAGATTTTGTATTTCTTTCAACACAGCAGCGCCGGCTTGCACTTAGATTTGCTCTGCTTCTGCTCAAACTGTACGCTTGCACTCAGACATATTGCTGCTTGCACAGATGTCCTGTTTCCAATGTCTGCTCTCAGATTTCTGCTCTGGGCTTGGATGTTTTCTGTGGAACAACCATTTCAAAATCCCTCAACCAATAGGAGGCCAGGTGAAGTGTCGTCTCCTTGCTGGTGCGTTCACTTTAGTTATCTATAGAGCGTCCCGTAAGTCTGTTTTTGTTGAATGTGTATATAATAGTTTCCAAATGTGTATATGTAGATTCATGCTTTAGTTTTAATGTTTGCACAATGCTCCTGCAACACGGTATGACGGAGAGGAGGGATAACAGATCACATGACACAAACCCTGTGGTTTATACAATCAGGCACATGTAGAGAAGAAAAGCAGGCAGGTGTAATTGTATGATGAGGTAAAAGTACAACATAAAGTCCACTGAGGAACTCCCTTCAATTGTGTGGGAACATGATGATTACATCTGGATTTATCAAACAATTCAATGTACCCTTATCATACTGCATGAGTTTAATGAGGAGTGGCTTTTGTTATATTTTGTATCATTCAATTCAAGGAGATTTCAGAGGCAGTGAAGAAACGCAGAGGGAGGTTTTATCTTCCATCATTTGTAACTTTCTCTTCAGGCTCATATTCCCCCTCAGTGCTGCAGTGAGACAGTGGGAGCGAGCATGAAGAGCACTGTTTGATTTTCTTCAGTGAGAAGTCTGATGTTGAAGCACAAAAGAAAAAGAGAGCTGAGTTTCTGAGGCTGTGATTCTTGTAGGGTGTGAGAGAAAAACTGGAGAGGGGTTCTTATTAAACAGTTCACTTGAAAAGAGTGATGGAAATTAAAGTCGTCGGGAGGCAGAGAGGAGAACAGAGCACTTGGTCAAGAAAACTGTGGGGGGTCTGGAGGGAAAACAAGAATTTTAGACCATTTACATGCACAAAAACATATCACACTACTGGAAAGAGAAAACCCCAAAGCATTATAGGTACTCTTTAAAAACAGTGTAGTCAAGTGAACGAGATTTATCTGAACTTTCCATTTAAACACAGAAAAAGGCCAAATTTAGTATTTTAAAATAATAATTGATAACTGAGCGAATGAGCATACTAGCATAGCCGCGGGAAGTAGGGGTGCTGGGGGTGCTGCAGCAAGTGTGTACATTTGAAAAACTGAGAGACCACCTAAATAAAAATGATTAAACTACATAAAACAGTTATGATTTTACTTAAAATAAAATTAGCGGTAGACAGTAGAATATAATAGTCATAGTATATATTTGTATCAGTCAGGTGGCTTGAATTTATTTTCCAAATAAATAAAATCCGAGTCATCTAGGTCATAGGTCGTGGGATAGTGACGTAATTGACACGACACACACTAGAAAGTTTGGCAAAAGAAACCTTCTGTCGGTCATTTAATGGAAGTTGGTTTGACAGATGGAAAGTGGCTCCATTATGTTGAGGAAAGTGACCATATCATGTGTTTCACATGTGTCAAAGCAGTTCAGAAACGGCTAATTAACGAAGACAGCGTGAGGATGGATGTTAGCAGCTTTGTAAAGGGGGGATTCTCTAACTGGCGGAAGGCAACAGAAAAATTCAATGAACATGAGAAATCAAAACTTCATAGTGATTCAAGCCAACGTATTGCTGCTTTAGGTAGCACACCAATGAATGCCCTTCTGTCTGACGCTGCCCGGAAAACACAGAACACCGCAAGGAATGTGCTTGAATTGATGTTCAGGTCAGTTATCTTTCTTGGTAAAAAAGGAATAGCTTTTTGGGGTGACAACAGTCGTGATGGTGTTCTGTATGAACTTATGCTCGAGCGGACATACAACCTCCCTAAAGAGAGAGAATGGGTGCTTAGGAGCGATAATTGGCTCTCGGATACGATACAGAATGAAATCATTAAACAGTGCGCATATGCTATCCAGGCTGACATTGTGTCTCGCGCTGTGAAAAGCCCCTACTATGGAATAACCGCCGATGGTACAACGGATGTAAGTGCCATGGGAAATTTTCACTGACACGAAGAATGTGGACGAGAGCATGGAGATCCACACTGATTTTCTTGGATTTTACAATGCTCCTGACAGCACTGGAGAAACACTGTTCAAGTGCATCACCGATGTGTTTCTTAACATCCCAATTGAACGTCTAAAAGGATACTGCTTTGATGGGGCAAATAATATATCGGGACGATTTTCGCGAGTTCAGGAAGTGTGCCCTGACTCTCTTTTTGTGCACTGTGCCAACCATTCGCTGGACTTGGTTCTTCAAGATGTCGGTCGTGAGGTCAGCCTTGTTGCTGAGACATTGAACTTTGTTCAGGGCATAGCCACGGTCATCAGCGAGTCATCCAAACGCAAGGAGCTGTATGTGTCCATGTTTGGCTGTGATGATGTGGTTAACATATTGGCCATATGTCCGACAAGATGGTGTGTGCGGAAAATAGCCATCAAGCGTGTCTGCAGCTCTTACACAGAACTCTGAAAATACTCAAAGATGACAAAAGTGTGAGGGGAGATGCAAGAGCAAAGATCGGAGGCCTTTATAAACAGTCTTTAAAAGGGAGAACATTATTTGGCCTACTGTGCTGTGAGGCACTGTTTGAGCCATGTGAAGCAGTGGCCAAGAATTTGCAGAGCAACAACGCTAGCGCACGGGGTGCTCTGGAATGCACAAATCTGCTGAGGGAGCGTAGCCCTTCGTGATGACACCGTGGTCCAGGGCATAGAATCCAAAGTGTCTGCAGCGGAACTGAAAATGCCAGATGCTCGTCAACACAGGGCAAGCAAAATCCCAGCCCGTTACCGTCACACAACAGAGCCAGAAGCGCATGCAATGAGTACATGGCGACAAGAGTTTTTCGAGGCTGTGGATTTTCTCACTGCTGAGCTGAAAAGAAGATTCGATCAAGATGACATGAAGATAGCAGCTCTCAGAGAGAACGTGCTCATTGAGGCAGCTAACAGTAGGGGCCAACAACAAACCCTGGAGCTAGAGTCTCTTCATCTTCCACAGCTAATCTCTGATGTGGACCGTTACCGACTGGACCTCCAGCTTAAGATGCTTGGAGATGCCATTGGTGATTCTCCCTGTCACACGGTACAAGACATACAGATGTAGCGCTTCATTTCAGACGCCTACCCGTGCGGGTCCGTGATCTGCACGGGGTGGGCCCCTGCTGAAAAGGAAAACCCCCCCGCAGGACTTGATACGCCCCCTTGATAAATAAATGTAATTTTAATGAAACCAGCTGCAATGGATCATGGATCCACCAGGGGGAGCTGTGAAAAGCTGCCACACTGGAACTCATGTGAAATAAACAGCTGATAGATCTACAGGTATCTGATCGGATATTTGTTAAGATCCATATGTCACGGATAGGATCATATTCTGTGCTAAATAAGAGACATGTAATCATTTACAAAACATCACCATGTTTTTAATTTAACAAAATAATGTTGTTTAATTCACGTAGGTGTAAGTACAAAACCATCGCTATGTTTTTTCATCAGGAAATGCAGCCCGGCTCAAACAAACGATTTTCAATCATCATCCTCACGATCATTTAATGTATCATATGTTCGCGAATTGAAATGAATGCACTAATACATGTAGTTTAATCCACGTGAGTTTACAACAACAAAAATAATCGCTTTGTTTTTATATCACATCCGACCGGAGGAAAATGCAGCACGGCTCTCACTACCGATAATCCTAATCCCACGGGCAAACAATAATATGTACAGTGTTAATAGTTTACTGTATTATTAGTGTCTAATATTACTGCTATAACAATCACACATTGAGTTGTTAAAATCAGACCGTTTTTTTTTTTTAAACAGTCTGAATGAAACGGCAGCTCTCAGGTGATCTGGGGGGTATACTACGAAGCAGGATTTTCACTTAGCCGGCTAACTTCAGGGAAAACTCTGGGTTTCCGGTCCTACGAAGCTGGTTCTCTTTTTAGCAGGCTAGATCTCCATGGTAACTTATGCTGTGCGGCTAACCTGGTCGGGACCAGGTTAGGTTGCAGGCTAAGAGATCAACTCAGTGAAAGCACCGCCTGCTGACCAATCAGAGCTCAGTGTGCGGAGTTTAAAGCGATCAAGTCATATTACAGGAGAAAGGAAATACAGAAAAGCTGCCTTTGCAGGAAAGACGGCCGGCAAAAATCACCGACTGTGTGAACGTGAACATTAATAGAATATCACCTCCCATCTTCAGAGCAATCTGACTATTATAACATTAGCGTTAAGAAAGCTTACTTAAATATCTGCCACAACATAAGTAACCGGATCAGATTAACATTAAGTACAGTCCGCGGCATATCACATCATAATGTATCATATATCTCCTTATCTGAGTCAGCTGAGCCGTATCTGGCCGTGCAACACTCACAGTGTCACATACTGTATGCAGAAGTATTATTTTAAGCAACACATTAAGTTGACGAAACACTCGAGACAAATGTAATTAAAGTCAGATCGTGTCTTAGACGGGGCAGTGATATCATAAACCTGTTAATGTACGCATTCAAACACTTTTTCTTTTACCAGCTGTATTCACCTTGCAGGTGCAGCTATGTGGCTTTGATCCTGGATAAAGTGTTTAAGTCATGGATGTTTAAAGTTTAACTTCTTCATATGTCTAATATTATAGTTGACTTTTCATTCAGGAAGTATGACGCTGCGCTGTCAGTACGCTTCTCCATGTTTGTGATTGGTCGAATGCTCCAAATACCACCCCTTTCATGTGAACGCGCACCTAACTAGATAGGACACGGCTGGCTTGAGCGATCCATTTGATAACCCACGTCGTAGTACCGTTTAGCGAGAGCGCGTATGTTTTGGATTAGGCCAACCGGCTAACTCAAACATATCTAGGTTAGGTTGAACCAGCTTCGTAGTACAGGCCCCAGGTCTGTGTTTACCAGTGTTGGGACTAACGTGTTACCAACGCATTACTGTAACGCAACTACCTTTTGCGGTAACTAATAGCGTTACTAGTTACCTATTCCCATTCAGTAACGCCGTTATAGTTACTGTGATTTAAATGGGTGCGTTACTGCGTTACATTATGTGATGGAACTGAACCGAATCTCCCTCCGGATGTAACTTATACCTCATTCACACCAACGGTGTTTCAGTGCCGGTTCGGAGCTGGAGATTGAAAAGCACCGGGTTTTCCTGTTCACACCGCAGCGGAGCAGCCTCTTAGCTCCGGAAACCGGTTCATTTCGAGCACCACATTTTTTTCCGGCTAGAGCAAAAGCACCGCATACGTCACGCTTACGTCGAGGCGGGGGCAGGGGCAGGGGCGGGATCAACTCCTGAACAACAACAACAAGCCGGCGTTTTATCCAGTTTGTACACAACGATGGAGAAACTTAACAAGCAGCAGTGGTCCACTGAAGAGACCAGCTACCTACTGGGAATCTGGTCTTCTGAAGAGGTACAGAGGAAGCTGGAGCACAATCGGCCATTGTTGTTGTTGTCGGTGTGAGCTGTGAGGGGTTTCCGCGCGGTTTGGCTTTATGAAGCAGGCACGCAAATGATGACGCAATGACGCAGCACCAGTCGGACTCTGGGCAGTGTGAAAAGAGCCGGAGCTAAACCGAAGAACCGGTTCTGAACCTGAAAAGCTCTAGCACGGAGGATGAACCGGAGTTGCGTTGGTGTGATTGAGGTATTACAGGCGAATACAGCGATGTCCTCTCACAGTACCATGGAAAAGTGAAAGTGACCAGAGAGGAGTGATGATTGGTTAACGCGGGGTAACATTTCAGGGTAAGCCAATCAGAGACAGAGTTGGGCGGGTCTTGCCTTATGGGGAAAATACACAGACACACAAACACTTGCTAACACACACACATACACGGCAACGCCCACCACCAGCACACACACTATGGCAGATGCAAGTATCAGCGAGAGCAGCAGTAGCGCATTTACAACTTGGAGATATAACCACTATTTTTTATTTGTGGGGATAAAGGACGCACAAAATATTATGGTCAAATGTAAACTGTGTGCAGGACAAAAAGCATTGTCCACATCGAATAATAGCATAATTGTGAACAATGCTTTTGTAATTTTCCCCTTCGATTTGGAGAAACAAATATTTGTTCAGTTTAGGATGGCCGAAGACACTCCACTACCCATAATCCTCAGCTATCGTTTGGGACTACACCATGTGCTTTGCTTGACAAACCCCGTGATTTGTCCTCAAGCTCTGTGATTGGATGTTGGAGTGGCAGTGCGCGAAGTTTACACGGAGCGTCAAAAAGCACTCATCGACGGCACACTATCCAAAACAGGAATCGAACGTGTCCTACCCCCCCCCCCCCTTAGGTCACAGGCTCCTCCAACAGTGCAACACAATAAAACAGATACACAGAAAAAATAGTGCAAGTCAATACAAACATAAAAATAGTAAAAAGTGAAATAGTGCAATAAGAGTCTACAAGTGATTGGAATATGATATATTAGATAAATAATTTCTAAGTAGCAGCCAGATGAATGTTATGGATGTTGTTTCAAAGTTCAGGTGTTTAATAGTCTTATGGCCTGTGGGATGAAACTGTCCCTGTGTCTGGTGGTTTTAGTCCGGATGCTGCGGTAAGATAAGATAAGATAAGATGGTACTTTATTGATCCCAATTTGGGAAATTGAAAAAGGCATTTTGCAATAAAACAAAACTACAAATAAACAAGAATAGAAAGAAAAGAAAAGGGGAGGCGCTCGTGAATTGTTGTTATGGAAACAGAGGGGTTTTAGGTCATAGATTTTAGGTTGCCATAAGGCTGTTGACGGTCTTATTATAGGCTACATACTTGGTTGGTTTTGTGGCACATTTGTAACGCTGTGCCAACTTGGGCAAGCACGCAGGCAAACTTGAGGAGCGCACACAGGGTGGAGAGGTGGAGTGAGGTTGAGCCATGGAGAGAAAGAGAGATTGAGCGAGGCAGAGAGCATGTGCAGCGGTCTGCTTGCGCACAGAGCAGGAGTTTGTGAGAGAGCCGGCTTGAGAGTCAATTTCTCTTCAAAATATAATTGATAGCCAGCCTCCCTTGTCCCTGGCTGGCTTGCTAGCTCGTTGGTAACGTAACTGATGTCTTCTAATGTGCCTGCATCTGGCGCTGAGTTGCCATATTCCTTTCATGAACCACTTCCTGATATCCATTGTTGCAGATAAATAAAAATGATAATAGCCAAACTAACCTAGCAAGAGTAAACTGACAGGCTGCTGTGCCGCATCTCACTCAAAAACCCACACGACTCAACCCAGCGAAAAACCAGTCTCGCGCGCAGCCTTTCATTCAGAATTTCATAGCAAAATAAAAAAAGGATATTAAACTAATCTTTCAACATAGTTTAAAACAAAAATAAATATTAGGACAAAGCCCTACAAATAACAACAATAAACATAATAATAAAACAATTAAAATGTTGTATTCAGCCCTATGGGCTAGTTGCACAAGATGGCGTCTATCAACTTCCGGCGGCTGGGTGTGCGGTTGTAAACTTCCGGTCTACAGTAGAGTGGTAGAGGGAAGAGCGATAGATAGCGTATAGATAGCGTATACATAGCGAGAGAGATAGCGTATAGATATTATATAGGCACTATTTTACACTCGATGTCTCCAAGACCTACCGAAGGTTAACATCAGTGATGTACATCGGCTGGTACAAGCGGCAGTCTCAGCCCCGAGGAGCAAAAGAGAAAAGGGGTTCAAGATGTAGCTACATATCCAGTTACATCGACAATTATGAAGGTAAGTGACAAACAAAGCTGTAGTTACTGGCTAACTTGGAAAACTTGACAGTCTTGATACAGTGTAAAGCGTTTTAATGATGTACTATTACGTTTTTTTGGATAACATGAATGATATTCAATTCCCCACAGTTTCAAACAAAGATCTACCTTCAGGGAGAGTGAGCATCAGGGCTAGCTGTTACAGGTCCATGAGAAAGCATGAAAAGCCTCACGATCTCAGAGTAGGGAGGAAAATAAAAAGTGTTAATCGGTTCAAAGCCTCAATCAGGTTCATGTTCTGGGGTTTTGATGTGGAGAGTAGGTAACCTGTGATTTAGGATTCAAATAAGCCCAGCTAGCTGAACGACGCTGAAGTTGGCTTCCGATTCAGAGCATCCGATTCAGCAGTTAAGGGGAAAGTTAAGGGACATTTAATTTACAGCGCTGAGCGAACAATCCTCCGTGTTTGAACCTCTTAAATCGCTGCATAGCCGATTTATTTGGACTGGATTATCCCAGAGAGTCTAAAGATTCTTTATAACCCAGTTTGAGATTTGTGAAACCTTTATTCTATTTGTGAAAAATACAAGAAGGCATAAAGGCTTGCCCAGCTGGGAGGTTCACTCTCTGATTCTGATCCTGGCCTGCTGCAGCAACCTCAGCCTTCCACCTGTGTTTGTATTTTCACAAATAGAATAAAGGTTTCACAAATCTGAAACTGTGTTATAAAGAATCTTTAGACTCTCTGGGATAATCCAGTCCAAATAAATCGGCTATGCAGCGATTTAAGAGGTTCAAACACGGAGGATTGTTCGCTCAGCGCTGTAAATTAAATGTCCCTTAACTGCCGAATCGGATGCTCTGAATCGGAAGCCAACTTCAGCGTCGTGCTAGCTGACGTGTTGCAACAGATTGCATTGTGACAATACATTTGCTCACATCAACTGGTAGCTAGCTATGTGTGTGTAGCATGAAGGGGCTACAGATTTATTTTCGTTTTGTAACCCTCTCGTGTAAAATGATAAATACATTAGCTAAACCCAAACTTAGCTTTCATCAAAGATTCTTAATGAGAGGTTGAAAACCGTCTCTGCTTTCATGGAAACCCCAGAAACTGGTTGTGACGGCTGCTGTTCTTTACTGAATGGTTAGTATAATCCATGTAGGGTCCAATTATTTGTATTGGCCAGTGTTAGGTAAATGCTGGTTTTGTACCCTATATCTATGTTAAGCTGTTCAACGTTCTACTAACACTATTTTATGTAGTTATAATATAAGATAATACATTGAGAGAGCTGAGACAGGCTATACAAGCGTATCTGTTTGAATGTCCTTAAATTACAGTATTCCAAACAGCAGAACTTCTGTGTTTGTGATGTGACTGACAACCTGACATGGTTTAGCCTTTTCCCACACCTATTACTTGCCTGATCAGCCTGCTCTCAGCTTTCTCATTTGTCTGTGTTGTATTGAAGCAGTGTCCTAAATGTAAAATGACTGACATTTTGTTTTAAGAACTGTTCACCTGTGGAGATTGCAGTGGCAAAGTGTTCCTGTGTAGCTGGAACAGCACTCTGCAACCACAATGTTGCACTGCTGTTCCAGACCGCACACTACTCCACACTCAACCTGGCTGCTGTACCCCCTGTCCTCAGCTGCACTGAAGCAGAGCAGCGATGGCACAAGCCAAGAACCATGGTAAGTACAGTATGTGTCCACTACCAATCCACGGTTTAATGAGTATTTCCTTTGTGCCAAGAGATGATTTAGTATGTTGCATCAACGACCGTTTCAATTAATTTGACAATTCTTTTGTGTAATTAATAGGGTGTGAAACCAGGCAGAATGAGTGACATGGTGTTCATTTCCAGTAAGCCAAAGCAGTTTACAGTTGCTGACGGTGTAAGGTAATATCTATTGTCCTAAGTAATTGTATGTAGCCTGCTACAACTTTGTGATTGTTGTCTGAGTGTAAAATTGTTCTTAAAGTCCTAATTATCATATAAACATGTTCAAAGGAGTACACGTTACAAGGCCGTGCGGGGGGAGCTGCCAAACCCAGATGTCTTCAAAGTCAGCGAGGCATACAAGGACTTCTCAGCAGACATCGCACCACGAAAAAAAAAACAATGGCTCACTACTCAACTCAACGACTAACACTCTTTCAGAGGATATGTTGGAAATGCACACAGTATATATATGTTTTGCATCGACTTTCTGGATATTGTACATCTGTTCATCTGTTATATAAACTAGCATTACTTAAATATGCAGAGACTAATTGAAATGTTTAAATATGTATTTTTCCCCCCGATATAACATCAACCTATGTTTTGTAAAAGTTTATTAAATTAATCTGTAAAATGTTATCATATTGTGGATTTATTAAATTATGTATTTTCCTTTGTTATTTATGTGTGCGTTTGTTTTGAGGATATAATTCATTAGTACCTAAACATAGTATGGTATAACTGCTTTTTGTAATGAAATACACAATTGGTTTGGGAGCAAGAAATCTTTTAATCGTTGTTGCCCAGGCTTGCCGAAATGAATGGAAACTTATCTCCCGATTATAACATTGTGTAACTTGCTGCTGTTAAATACCGTCAAACTATGTGCAATATGTGCAATATATACTTTATATACATATGCCATCTTTAATAACTGTAATATATATACCGGGCTGCTAATTCCTAAGAACTTCTACAGGATTTGATTTGTTTTTTATCTGTATTTTTGAAAATTATGTAACTTTTTATCTTTTTTTTTAGCATATCATTTATTATATTATAACTTAGTACTTTTTTAGCATATTGTTTATTATATTATAACTTAGTACTTTTTAACGCATGTAAGATATTCAACACTAAGCTGTCTGTGGCTCTTTCCTGCTTCAACGCTGCAAATGTCCCCTCTGTGGGACTAATAAAGGTATTCTGATAACGGGACGAATTTGTACAAAGGGGCACACAGCAATGTAGTGCCGACTTTCTTACACGCTGGAAGGCCAATCGCTTTTCTTTACCCCGAAATCCGCTCATTCTTGCTCTCGGTGTGACATAACAAACTGTCACGCTGTCAAAACTCTGTACTCAAACCGGAAGTACTCAGCCGCCGGAAGTTGATAGACGCCATCTTGTGCACAGAGCCAATTCTGATGCCCGATCTCTGTAGATCAATAAAGAACTACGACAGATGTGTAATATTTAATGCAGCCAAACCATTTCTTACAATGCATTCATGTGATGACTTTCAAAGAGTAAAGCAAGCACTGCTGAATAAAGTATGATTTTATCTTTTACGAAACGTTTCTTTCATATGGAATGAAGTTGGAGGTCAACCAATCACAGAGCTTGAGGCAAAGCGGAACAATAGCTGAGGATTCTGGGTAGTGTAATGTCTTCGGCCATCCTAAACTGAACAAATATTTGTTTCTCCGAATCGAAGGGGGAAATTACAAAAGCATTGTACACAATTCAAACCAATCAATGTTGTGTAATTAACAAGGATAAACTGGTGTTTTTGAGTTTATGAGTAGTGCAGCTATCACTGTAAAATCAATCGACAGTAAGGAGAATACTTACTTCCGGTGTAAAATCCTGCGTTATCCAATGGGAATGGATGCTCACATTGCTCTCCGTAATACAATAAAGGGGACATGATCAAATCGGAATATAATGTTCTTTTAAAAAACGTTAACTAAAGGGAACAATCTATTTGACACAGCTAAAGCTCTGGCCTTCCTTAAAAACTAACTAATTTAATAAAAATCACAGTAGTATTACACACAATGAACAGTTTTTTGAGAACAAAAATTCGTAACTAATGCACCATAATACATTCTGACGATTTTTTTTTTTTATTGTGAATAGAAATAAAATAAAATAAACCTCCCGTGAGTTACTACAAGCTATAAAGTAGATTTTAAAAACGTTTTATAGAATAAAAGCTCACTGCTGGACGTTGTAGAAATGCGCGTGTGCACCACGACAAAGCAGCCTCATTCACTTTACATTGGCGTTGTTTGCGTGGTGCAGACACGTAAATGTAGCAAAGTTCGTGACTCCACCACGCAATGCGGTGTTAAGGAGTCGTGGTGGAGTCACGCATTCTGGTGAGACCAGGTTGGCAAACCAGAGATGTAAAGTTGGTTGAAACACAGATATTCTTCATGCACTGTTTTAAATGACACTTTCCTGGAGGGGCAGGTGTGTGTAGTCCTGTGAGACATTCACAGACTTCAGTACATCCCACCATCCAATCGAACAGCTGTGAGTGTCATTTCACCTTTGTGTGAGTGTTCATGTTGTACGGTGCCTTTAAAGGTCAACATACTGCAAGTCTTTAACTGTGCAATACATTATTCATATCTTAATTTTTTATAAATACACCACTGCATATATTGTAATATACATTTTATTTTACATATTTAGGATTGTTGCACAAATGTTCACATTTTTATTTTAACTTATATTGTTTATATACATATTTGCATTCTTTTTTATTTTATCTTTCATTGTACATTATTTTAACTTCTTATGAACATTTCATTGCATCTGTCACAAAACCCAATTCTATTCTGATGATGATTGATTCTGATTCTAAATAAAACTGCAAATAGACAAAACAAAAAAATGAAGACTAATGTGCAGCTTAATAAAGCAATTAAAAACAACAACCAAATACAAGTTATCGAAAATACAGACAACATACAATTCAGACCACCTTTTTGTGACTAAAAAGGTATATCAAATATATATTTCTCAGTATTATTTTGAGGATACAATCGCTTTATACCAGCAGTGTAGTATTAAGAAGTTCCTCTTTATTATCTAACCCCTGCTGTAGCTATAGACTTGGGAAGACGAATAATTACCTGCTCGCCTCAGATCGCCCCAATTAGCGCATTCTACACAAACTGTGAACATCAGGAAGGAAATCCTACATCTTAGTTTTCTCCCCTAAAAGCTTCCCACCAAGCGTCAGCTCTGAAAATGAACGCTGGGACAGAAACTTTGGAGCTTAATGAGCTGAGGAAATGTTGTGTAAGCAAGTGTTGAGAGAGGTTTTCACTTGATGGCTTTAATCCACTGGTGGATGTAACAGGTGTGGGAGGGACTTTATTCCCATCTTAAAAGTCATACAATAAGACATATAAAAAGTCTTAGAGGGGAGATTAAAGGGGTGGGAACAGGTTTACAGGTCGGGGAGTGGGCTTGTGATCTGAGGGTTGTTGGTGCATGTGAAAAGGTTGCCTTTTTCAGTTTTTCTAAACCCTGTTTCCCAACATTAACAGCGTTTCTTTTGTAGGCTTCATTTTTTATTTCCCTCCAGTGTCAGAGATCATTTGCTAAATAATAAATAAAGGTATGACTGACACATGCTTGTTCAACTTCCTTGAATGTGTAAATGTACCTGGCCATAAACTATATTATATAAGTCCAATAAAAGATTAAATAAAATAAAAAGAATAAAATATGCAAGGGGAAACTCAAAAACGACCGGGTAGTACTGTATGTGAAATAATAAATAAATGCATATAAACACTTTTTGCAGGTGCACAGCTCCGATAGTTATGATTCAAAAATACAATATATATTGTTCTGCATATGAAGTCCTTTTATTGTTCATATTTTAGATTTATTTACATGCCAATACTTTTACTTAAGTAATAGTCTGATAGACTTTTACTTGTATCAGAGTATTTCTACATACACTTTAGTACTGCTAGTGTGACAATGTGGTGTAGGTAAGGGTTTGTGTTGCCAACAACGCCACCTAAGGGAGTTTCACCCCTAGGAACTAACTATTGATGATAAAATATTTAACCCACAAGGAACACAGGTTCGTTTTACCTAACGGGCCAGAGACAGTTTCAGTTACAGTTAACACAATTACTTTATTTTATAAAAATCAATTAACTATTCTAAAAACACCAGATACACATAATACAATCAGCTAAAAGTTCATACTGGGGCATAGGAGGTACCAGACAGGGCTGGGGCTTACCAGGCGGCAATAAATAAAAAGGGGGAAGGGTCCAACTCAAAACCACCCATGACACCGCAAACCAAACAATAGGACTCGTGAAGAACACCACCACCAGGGACTGGGGTTGCCGCCTCAGGCCCACAGCACCTGTATGACAAGAGGAAGACGGTTAAGACGGGGGGGGGGGGCACGTCACCAGCCACGGAGTTCGCAAAGCAACGGCAAATTTATCCCAGCAGTGAGTCACTGCAAAGAGCCAAAACAGCAGGACCAGTTGTCCCTAGGTGGGCCTAACAATTAATAGCACCACTGAAAAGGGCACAGGTACATATCATATTATTTAGAGGCCAAATAAACACATGGATGTCAATAACTGAATTTACAGGTTCTATTTCGTATATGGCTTCGCCCTCTAAGGCTATCGCTATTTGGTAATCCCCCTGCGCCCCCGCGCAGCACTGAAAACTTGTAGTCCACGCCCACCCGCAAGGTGGGCCCCACCCTCGGGCCTCCTTCCGGTATAAATAGGAAGGAGGCCCGGCAATCTGCTCCCTCTTTTCTTCAGCAAACCAGCACAGTTACTGAAGCACAGCAATTGAGAATCATCATGAGCAACAACTGCGTCCGCGATTGTCCCTCATGTGGCTCTGGGTTCATAATGAGTTATGACCAGCAGAGATAAAAGCAGTATGTGAATCCTGCCTGGGGTCAGAGCACGCGTACGCGGCTCTAAACCAGCAGGTAGCATGCACACACTGCGCCCGTCTCCCCTCGGGCGACAGGAAGCGGAGAGCGGACGCTCTTGCTGCTGCGGCCGAGGAGGACGATTGGCCCGTCCAGGCTTACGAGCCGCGGACGGGGCCTCGTGTCCCTGGGGCCGAGTGCCGGGCAGGAGTCCGAAGAAAAGCAACTCCTGCCCCGCCTCCCTCCACGGTTCACCGTGCGGTTCTCCCCTCCCTCCTTCTCCCCCGGACGGGGGAGACAGAGTCGGAGCAGGGTGCCAGCTTGGCGGCCGAACATGCTTTCCCCCTTTCCGTCACCACAGCGCGGCGGCGAATAACATCACGCTGCTCTCCAACTCGGTGGTGACACTGGTAGAGCGGTCCACCACCGAGGCAGAGGAAATCAGCAAGGCGGCCAGCACGGCGCTCATTCTGTGCGCGTCCGTTGCTGTATCCCAGGCGAGGATTTCCGCGTGGGTGACACAGATCCAGCGCCACCTCTGGCGGAAGCAGGCGTCTGTTACGGAGACGGCCAGAAAAGTGCTACTGGATGCTCCAATCAGCCCGGACGGGCTGTTCGGACCCCAGTTCCACGCCATGGTGGAGTCCATGAAGACGGCCGCGGAACAGGCGGACGGCATTCGCCAGCATGTACAGCTGGCTCCAGCCTGCTGAGCGCCCACAGCGGCACCAACGCCCGCAGCAGCTGCGGCGTCCACGCCGGCCACAGGAGGCTGCAAGCGGAGAGACCCCCACAGCAACCGCCTCGGCATCAGACTCGCCCTTCGGCGGCTGCAGGGGCTCCATCCCACGTCTCCGCTCCCCCACCACCCCAGAGACAGGGTCTCCCGGCGGCGAGTCAAAGGGGAGTGAGGCTCCCCCGCTCCTGGTCGGCTCTGCGAGAGCCTCCGAGGAAGCAGAGCCGGTAATTAAGCCAGCTGCCACTAATCTGTTGATTAAGTAGACAGCAGGGCTCGCTGCAGAAGCCTGCTGGTTTTAACCTATCAGTTAATAACCTGCAGAGCTCGCGGCATTCCTCTGTCCGAGATACGCCTCCTACACACGGTCATAATAACCCATGAGCGCCGTTATAACACCTCATGTGGACAGCATTGCGCACACCTCCACTCATCCCCTGAGCGTGTACACGCCTCATGATGACAGCCGGAGTGAAACGCAGCGTGTGGAGGCTTCCTCGCAGCCCTTTCGCCTCACGGGCAGCGGCGGCAAGGGCGTGGCCCAGGACGACCATTACAGGCTGAGTGCCCCCAGCGGCAGCGCCCGCAGCGCCACGGCGTCAGCGCTCGCTGCAGAAGCCTGCTGGTTTTAACCTATCGGTTAATAAACTGCAGAGCTCGCTAATTAAGCCGGCTGCCACTAATCTGTTGATTAAGTAGACAGCAGGGCTCGCGGCAGAAGCCTGCCGGTTTTAACCTCAGTTAATAACCTGCAGAGCTCGCGGCATTCCTCTGTCCGAGATACGCCTCCTACACACGGTCATAATAAACCCAGGAGCGCCGTTATAACGCCTCGTGTGGACAGCACTGCGCACACCTCCATCCATCCCCTGAGCGTGTACGCGCCTCATGATGAGAGTCGGAGTGAGACGCAGCGTGTGGAGGCTTCCGCGTGTGGTGGCTTTCCGTCACAAACCCGCACAGCCCTCTCCGTGATGCAGCTGCTCGGCGTTGGCGTCAGCTGGTCACGTGATGATCCCCCTGGGTCTCCCCCACAGGTGGAGTCTCCAGAGGTGGTTCATTCGCTGCAGAAGCCTGCTCTTTTAACCTATTGGTTTATAAACTGCAGAGCTCGCGGCATTCCTCTGTCCCAGATATGCCTCCTACACACGGTCATAATAAATCCACGAGCACCGTTATAACCAGGGGTGCACATAACTTTTTTGCCCTGGTTCTCAAAGGAGCACCTGGAGATGTTGCTTGGTGCTCATCCTTAAAATGAAATAAACCGTAACTTTTGAGGGGGTCTTGACTTTATTTGCCAGACACACGGCACTGAACACATGCAGAGGTGAACACTGAACACACATGCAGAGGTGAACACAAGACAACATTAGCACGACCAGTAATCCTACAAGCTGTCATCACTACCCTCCTCACTGTTCTCCTCTCTGTCTTCCTCTCTGTCAGACATGGTAGCTGATGATGTAGGCCTACTACTTTCTCTCTGGTTGAGTCTGCGATTAGTTGCTTGCATCCACAAGTCAACAGCTAGTTTTGGGTTGAAAGTCTCTGATGTCATCTTAGACAAGTGGATGTAATCAAATAAGTATGTGAACATAACCAATAACCTACCATATAGCCAATAACAAATGAATGTAACTTATTTTATTTGTGCTGTTCATTCATATCTTAACATTTATTTATTTATGCAAATAAAAATATTTTTTTATCTCCAGTTTTAAAGGATATTTTTGGTTACTGTCCTATAGTGTACATTGGAATGATTTCAATCCTGTTTATCCCAATAATTATAAAGGAGTGCCTTGGAAATATGTGTTTACATAAATTGTGACCAAACCGTTTGAACTTAGACTAAAGTGAACTATCTAAACACTCAGAGTCCTTTACCTCACTGAGCTGTAGTTATCAGCCTCTCAGTCTGACTGGAGAGGACTCTCCCTCCACATTATTGTAGACACATCTTCTTCTTATATCCGTTAGAGCAGCTAGCACCAGATTCTAATAACAACAGCGCCGGTACCGGTGCACCCTCCCTCTCTCCCACGCACTTTGGCTGTGAGCTGCGGGCGCCAGATAAGCCAGCATCCCCCATTTTCATCACTTACAGCACCCATCGTACAGGGCAAATGAAACGTGTAACCGGGGTGAAAAGGGTGTTACATTTACTTAATTATGAATATTGTTACATCAAGGCCGAAAATTAGGATGAGCACCAACGGTCAAAAATGTTTTTTCCCTCTCAGAACTACCAGCACAGCGCCTCCCCAGATCTGGCGCCCTAGGCGAACATCTACAACGCCAGTGCAACGGGCCGGCCCTGAGTTCATATGCAACTCGCATATATCTTTCTCTCTCTCTTCTCTCTTCTCTCTCTCCCTCTCTCTGTTGGTACGCAAATGCGCCTTTTTTCAAATGACCCGGTGCTGTTTTTTTGACGGAGGTGCGCATGCGCACCTGCGCACCAGTTATGTGCAGCCCTGGTTATAACGCCTCGTGTGGACAGCATACACACACCTCTCATCCCCTGGGCGTGTATGCGCCTCATAATGAGAGTCAGAGTGAAATGCAGCGTGTGGAGATTCCCTCGCAGCCCTTTCGCCTCAAGAAGCGCGAGCGGCGAGGGCGTGGCTCGTCACCATGACGACCATTACAGCATATCTCAGAGAAGCCTCTCCACCCGCAGTTCCATGGGATACAAGAAACACTCCTGTCATCCCAGGAACAGTCTTGCGCTCCATTCAGCGCTGCTGGAACTCCTGTTGAAAGAGGATATTTCCAGGGTTCCTCAAAGGGAGGAAAATCAGGGGTTTTTACTCCCGTTATTTTTCTAATCCCGAAAAAGACTGGGGCAATGAGATATCCTCGATCTGTCAGTATTCCACATGCTGACGATCAAACAGGTGCTGGAATGTGTTCACCAGGACGACTGGTTCACTTCCACCTGAAGGATGCATACTTCCACGTACCCATCATCCCGAAACACAGGAAATTCCTGCGTCATTTCAGGGAATATCAGACCAGACAATCGTCTGCCGTTCGGATATTTCCTGGCTCCTCCCATTTGTGTGTAGAGAAGGCTGGAGCCACTACACAGAGGAGGGATGAGAGTGTGGTTTTCTCTGGACGACCTGCTATTTGCTGGCTCGCTCCAGGGAGGAAGTCGCTTGACAGACGGTACATCTCGTATCGCATCTGTCACAGCCTGGGTTTCATAATAAATTGGAAGAAGAGCTGTCCTCTTCCCTCTCAGACAAACGTTTATCTGGAGTGGAATTAAACTCAGCCAGCAGAGCGCGGCTATGGCGGCAGCGAGTGGAGGAACTGACAGCTCTCCTCCGGCATGTTTCAACCCACACAGCCCTCTCCGTGACGCAGCTGCTCAGCGTTGGCGTCAGCTGGTCACGTGATGATCCCCTTGGGTCTCTTCCAACAGGGGGACACTCCAGAGGTGGTTCATTCGCTGCAGAAGCCTGCTGTTTTTAACCTATTGGTTTATAAACTGCAGAGCTCGCGGCATTCCTCTGTCCCAGATATGCCTCCTACACACGGTCATAATAAATCCACGAGCACCATTATAACGCCTCGTGTGGACAGTATACACACACCTCTCATCCTCTGGGCGTGTATGCGCCTCATGATGAGAGACGGAGTGAAATGCAGCGTGTGGAAACTCCCTCGCAGCCCTTTTGCCTCACGGGCAGCGGCGGCGATGGCGTGGCTCGTCACCATGATGACCATTACGGCACATCACAGAGAAGCCTCTCCCCCCAGCAGTTCCATGGGATACAAGAAATACTCCTGTCATCCCAGGAACAGTGTCTTGCGCGGTTTTTACCCCTGCTATTTTTCTAAATCTCGGAAAAGAACGGGGGAGTCGCCCCGTTGCTGTACAATCAAACAGGTGTTGATTTGCACAGACAACAGGCCACGGCTATGGAAGCAGCCTACCTCAATCGCCAGGGAGGAGTACGATCTGCGCAGCTTCTGAACGCAGCCAGGCGGCTGCTGTTCTGGGCGCGCCCACACGTTGCTCTCCATCAGAGCAATGTATATTCCCGGCGAAATTAACAGAGGGGGTCGCAGAGCGCAGCAGCCGTTGTATGCGAGGAGTATGGAGACTCAGACCTGTGTCACGCACACTGGCGCCTCAGTGGGAATTGGCTTTGGTGTTGCGCGTACTAAAGCAAAGCCCCATTTGAACCTGATCAGGTTCCCCTTAAAGCAGTGTTTCTCAAACTTTTTCATACCAAGGACCACTTAACCAATAAAAAAACACTCGCGGACCACCTAACTTCACAAATATCCAAAATCACATCGTTTTTCTAGAACAGATTACAAATCGCCTGAATATGGTACAAACAAGTGGCAACATGTGTGATGAAGGTGTTGCGCGGGGCTATATCATGCAATAGAAAGTGAAACTTAAGCTCGCTCCATTGCGGAGATATTCCCGCGAGAGTGCGGAAAACACAAATTAATTAATTAATTTCAAATGTGAAATGTTACCAATATACTCACGGACCACTAGGGGGCGCTCACAGACCACCAGTGGTCCGCGGACCACACTTTGAGAAGCACTGCCTTAAACTGTTATCAGACAAAGTAGTACTGCTTTTGGCTCTATCAGAGAAAAGGGTGAGTGATTTGTCTGCTCTCTCTGTGGCTCCGTCAGGTCTCCGGATCCAAGGAGATGGCAGTTCAGCTGTTTTACACCCTAACCCGGCTTCATGCCTAAGGTCATCACAACTCTTTTAGGTCAAGAGTGATCACCCTGGCTGGCTTATTCCCCCCTCCTTACAGGTCGGAGGAAGAAGCCACGTCTCATCTCCTCTGTCCTGTGCGCGCGCTGTCTTGCTATGTGGGAACCAGAGGAATTTCCTCCTGCACGGCTTTGCACGGAGGAATGTCAGTGGAAGATATTTGCACTGCTGCATCTTGGTCTTCCCCCTGTTCATTTATTCATTTTTATTTGAGGGATGTCTCCCATTCCTCTCTGACACACCCTGTACTGGGTGTCCTGTCAGAGTGAGTGACGTCAGGGAGCCAGCTGTGCGCCTCTCTCCTGCCTCTCGGCACGCGGAGAGCGGCCCTTTTCCCCTCTTATGAGAGGGATGTTCCTTTTTCCTCTGACACACTTTGTACGGAGTGCCTGGTCAGAGTGAGTGACGTCAGGGATCCAGCTGGGCGCTCTCCTAACTGTCTGACACGCAGAGAGCTGCTGTTCCCCCTCTATGATCGCTGGACAAGGTGGGACCTTCGTCTCTACTTTCTCACAGCGGCCGGTATGTATTGTTCCCAGCCTTCACCCCGTCGGGAAGATAGGCATGTTTTGCTATGTTCCAGGGACGGTGATGCGCCATTACGCATGGCACAATAGGCAGGGGGTGTTATTGAGCAGGTGTGTCTGTGCTTCTAGTGCCGGGCGGACCCAGTGGGGCGCAGACTACATCATGCTTCGCCCTTAACCCAATAGCGATAGCCTTAGAGGGCAAAGCCATATACGAAATAGAACTGAGGTTACCTACTGTAACCCAGCTTCTATGAGTAAATGGCGCAGCCCTCTAAATGCTGGGCCCCACTGGCTCTACGAATAGCTGAAGAAAAGTTATTTTGTATGGGAGCAGATTGTCGGGCCTCCTTCCTATTTATACCGGAAGGAGGCCCGAGGGTGGGGCCCACCTTGCGGGTGGGCGTGGACTACAAGTTTTCAGTGCTGCGCGGGGGCGCAGGGGGATTACCCAATAGCGATAGCCTTAGAGTGCTGCGCCATTTACTCATAGAAGCTGGGGTTACAGTAGGTAACCTTAGTTCCCATACATACAATCTATTCAGCCACAGCACAGCACCCGAGCCGTCAGGGGAGAGAGGCGTACAGGTCATGGCAAAATCCCGCTGCAGCAATAAATATAATAAGATGTGTCAGGTGATAAAGGGAGGCAGACAACGGCAACTCACAAGGTGATAACACTGCGCCCAGGGGAGTCTTCAGCGGAGCAATTTCTCCGCCACCGCACAGGCAGTCAGATGCGCTGTCCGGATGCAAGTGTTGCGAAACGGCTGCCACGCCAAACAATTCATTTCGGCCATGCCGTGCTCCAGCCACCAGCGAAGGAGCTGACAGGTGAGTCATGAGCTACACCACACCCCTGTATTTATACTTCCGGCGCCGCCCAGTAGTGACAAATGCGCGGAGGCGCATGGCACAGTGCCGTGCAGCGGTACGGAGGGAGAAGACCTCCTGTCACATCCAAACTGAAACTGAACAATCTGGTGAACAATCTGGTGCCACTAAATGTTTTTAAAGCTCGGTTGGATGCTAGTCAATCGGAAGCTATTGGTACCTGTTTATGTGGATAATTATGTAAATGATGCTGTATGATGTCTTTTTGTTGTTCTATTTATGTTTTTTTTATGTTTCATGTGGAACTACTTGAGCAGGTCTCCCTTGAAAAAGAGATCAATGATCTCAATGGGATTTATCTGTATAAATAAAAGTTTGAAATGAAATGAAATGAGAAACAGAGGAGGGATCCCTCTCCCAGGACGGACAGACGTGCAATAGATGCCGTGTGTAAATTGAAAAGATAATACATTTGCAACATAGGTAGTCCAAATGTTTGGAAATGCATGTGTGTATAATAGGAAGATGAATCCACGAGGATATCCATCCAGGACCTATGATCCAGGACCACAGCCACGACTCAAGATCCAGGGCTCGCGATGCAGGACACAGGACCGCAGGATCATCCATGACTCCGGATCCCAGCATATATAGACACCAAAAAGAAAGACATTTGGGGAAGCTGGGTTAATCGGAACATGAGCGTACACAGGTATAGACAGAGAGAAGGAAGAAGTAAGATGTCCCCCGACAAACTAAGCCTATATCAGCAAAACTAGGGGCTGAATCTAATCAGCCCTAACTATAAGCTTTATCAAAAAGGAAGGTCTTAAGCGCACTCTTAAAAACGGATAGGGTGTCTGCCGCCCGAACACAAACTGGAAGCTGATTCCACAAATGTGGAGCTTGATAAGAAAAGGCTCTGGCTCCCATTGTACTTTTAGAGACTCTAGGAACAACCAACAACCCTGCATTCTTGGAACGCAATGCCCTAGTAGGACAGTAGGGTATAATGAGTTATTTAAGGTAATATGGCGCCTGCCCATTAAGGGCTTTGTAGGCGAGAAAAATAATTTTAAATTCTATCCTGTGTTCTATAGGGAGCCAGTGTAAGGCAGCCAGAACAGGAGTAATGTGGTCCCTTTTCCTAACTCTGGTTAGTACACGAGCTGCAGCATTTTGAATCAGCTGAAGCGACTTGACTGACTTCTTGGTACACCCTGATAATAAAGAGTTACAATAATCCAGCCTTGAAGTAACAAATGCATGGACTAGGTTCTCTGCATCGTTTTGAGGCAAGATATGCCTTGATTTTCTGAATCAACACCAAGGCCTGAAAACTACAGACTGGGCGTAGGACATAGGGCTTGCATGTGCACTGGCTGAATCGTCCTGAGGACCAGAAGGACGAGGAAGATGGTGGACATTAGAATGGTGGCCAGCAGTAGAGCGGACAGTTCTACACAAAGCCTGCTGGCTAGTACTCGGCTGGTTGGTCGTGGATGTAGAAGGGACTGAGGCAGACCCGGCGCCAGAACAAATCTAAAGGGAGGGCATATGATTTTCATGGGAGGGCACACAAAACCGACATGTGCTGCGGGCCTGCGGCACAATATATATCAAACAGCAAGGCCAACGGCATTGCGTAAAGACACACACTTATCGCAAATACATACACAAAGAAAGGGCAACATAGAAACCACTTTTGAAACATTGTGTGCGTGGCAGCACAGGCACTGGTAAATCATGAGCAAGGCACACTGGTTAAGGATGGCAGCTTCCTTATCGTTGCACTCGGAAAGAAATAGTAGAGACGGAGACGATTAACTGTTTAGCCCGCCTTGGGCATGGTTTATTTTTCCTATGCACTGCACTCGGACATGCTGTGGAGTGAATCGTGGTCACCTCTGAGAGGGAGTTGGTTGACAGTGAAGAGAATTAAATTAACATATTATAGCAGGAAGTTTAATACAGTGTAATTTTTGGTATATTCATTTTAATGTCTCCTGATATATAAGAAGTGTGTTTTTATATATTCATGTGTATACTTAATTACTTTGTATTTAATAGTAGCAGTTTATATGAACAAGAAGCTGGAGAGATGAGAAGTGAAAACTTCCCTGTCAGGAGAAGAGCAGGGGACAGAGAGGAAATACCCTTATATAGACATATGCTATAGACCGCAGAGAGTAGAATGTGTGTGCGTTGCAGTATAATAACTATAATAATAACTGCTCAATTATACTGGTGCTTGTGTTTTTATTGATTTCTTTCTGTTTCATTCTTTCATGTTGTGAGTACTAAATTGCCACAACATTGTGCAGTAGTTGGCTTAAATGTGTTTACATTACTTATGTGAAATAAGGAGCAGTTTTGCAGGACAGGAGACTAAAGATGTGGGGAGAGGATACATTCTTATCTAAACACAGAATGCCAAGTAGCTAGAACGATACATGTCTAAAATATATGTGTGTGTTTAAATTACTTTGTATCAATAATAATAGGGAGTTGGAAATATGAGAAGTAAAACCATTATTTGGAGTAAAATGTGAGCAGGGGAATGCCCTTATTTGAAGATAGCTCAGATCTCTGAAATGAGTGTGCGTTCTCTGTATATGTTATGTAGAGTTCGTGCTGGACACCCAATGTGTCTGTGTTACCTTAAATGGTAAAAGAAGGAAAATGAGTGTGCGTGACACAACCTAAGGAAAAATTAGGGTGCGTGACACAACCTAAGGAAAAATGAGTGTGCGTTCTCTATATAGGCTGATATTCTACTATTTTACTGCTTGAGAGCAGAGGTAATGTTTTTCTCGTTATTATTGATATTAAAGTGGTACATATATTGTTTGTATTAGTCAACTATAACAAAAGTATGTGAAACTGTGTGTACATTGAACTAAGGGGAGAGGGGGCCACAGAGAGAGAAGTCTCTGCAAAATGTGTGGGTGTGTGAAAGTACACCCAATGCGTCTGTTTTACCTTAAATGGTAAAAGACTCTTGTTTCTGTGGGTCCTCTGCTGGCTCGTCGCTTTTATATCAACCAATGAATGGACTCTATGGGAGGAGAATCCGGCACACCTCCTTCCCGTTCTTTTTGCATATAAGCCTGTTGTGTCTTTAGATCGCTCTCTCTTCTCCTGCTGTCAAGACCGGAATCTGAACAGCACGCGAACCAGGGCAGGAGTACTCCTTATTGTATTGTATTGCATTGTATTTTTACCTTTTATAATTAAAACAGATTATTGTTTAACTGGTATCCTGGTGTTTTCTGATTTCCTTCCTTTTATGATTTAAGCTCACCAAACGACACGCGGAGCCGAGGGGTTTTTTAAAACCACTCAGACTCCAACAACAGCTAAAAAAGCTATAATATCAACGACATGCATCTCCAAACATTTGGACTACCTATGTTGCAAATGTATTATCCTTTCAATTTACACACGGCATCTATTGCACGTCTGTCCGTCCTGGGAGAGGGATCCCTCCTCTGTTGCTCTCCCTGAGGTTTCTCCCATTTTTCCCTTTAAAACTGTGTGTTTTCTTCGGAAGTTTTTCCTTGTACGATGTGAGGGTCTAAGGACAGAGGGTGTCGTATTGTCATACTGATATTTTGTACAAACTGTGAAGTCCACTGAGACAAATGTAACATTTGTGATATTGGGCTATATAAATAAACATTGATTGATTGATTGACAGCTGACACGTAGTAACGGTTCCGTGCCAGCTGATCTGTAAGCACCAAAGTACTCATTTCCTTATTTGTTTCCTCGCGTATCTGTCTCTCTCTCCACAAACGCTCACATGAATGTGATCTTTTGATGCGCCATGTCTTAGCAGTCCTTTATCAGTCTGTAATGCGTGTTTCCAGTCGCAAAAACCTTTGACAGTAAAAGCCGCATCAGATGAAGACGTATTGACTTTAAACTGTCTATAGGGGAAACAAAAGGCTGCGTCTGCTTTTAACGAATATTCAAGCCATGGTCTGTTGTTGAACCATGCAGCGGCAAAAGTGCGCTTCTTTCCTGAAAACAATCTCCCTGGAAAACGATCCAGTTTCACCTGGTTGGGTTTATTAACCTCTTAAGCCCGAGGGTCCCCCCAGTGGACCCCCCCCACAGTTTTTTTACGAGACTATGTCTCAGGGCTTCTTAACATTTATGAAACTATTAATGTTCCATACCCTTTTAACGCTAAGAAACTCCGCTAACTGACAATGTGAACCATTTTTAGCTAAAAGAAACACAAGAGTAATACCAAGCCTTTGAATTAGCATGGAGCGAAAAAATGCTAACTAATGCTAACGGATTTTACACAGCACTCACGGTAGAAATGCCCTTATTACTTATCGTAACTGCACAAACAAGATATACGATTTAAAGCTGAGACTCCACAGATTCCAGACATATAATATCATCACTGTACGCCCCCGAATTGCGGAGCTATCAGCCAGAAAAGAGAACGTAAACAACATCCGGTTTAAAAAATATTACAATAATTTCGTCTTACCTTTTTTGATTTGTGATCAAAAGTTGTGTTCACCGGAATAAAAACGCCGCTCAAGGTTAATCCAATGTCTTTGTGTCACGTAGAAATTTTGACTGATAATCCTTCATCATATTTATGGCAATATACTGGGTATAACATTTTGCCGTCCAGGCGTGCACTTTCAGATATGCTTTGTTCGCTTCTCTATTACGTCCGCTATGGTAATTTTTACGTTGATTTGGGAACTGCCCATAGATTCTATTGGTTCTGATGGTTAAGAAAAAGGTGTAAATCACACGAATCGACCAATGGGTTCCAGAGATATGGTCCTGCGTAAAGTATAAAGAATGCCAGCCAGTTTAAGTACTTTACGCAGGCGGCTTCATTTATTGTTTACTACTCACAGCAGGCATTACAGCAGGACCCAGAGCACACGGAGCACACGGAGCACAGAGCGGACAGCAGATAACGGAATTGCAGTTTTATTGCTTATAGATTATCAGAACATTTCAAAGGGGACACAGCCACATTGGATATTAACCTATGGATTAACTACATCATCGTTTTTATCGTTTTAATGCCATTGAAGACCAGTTTAGACCAGACAAAGAGGAAGGTAAGCCATTAGCCTAGCGCATGCTAGTACCTAGCTCCACTTGTTTTGATGTACGTTTTTGTTGATAACGTCGCAAGTTTGTATCTTTCAGTGTTGAGGTGGGCACCGTTAGATTCTGTGTCTTTACGATCAAAAACGATGTGTTGGATGTGCAGCTAGGATAAGTAATAAGGGAGCTAGGAGTGATTTTCGGTGCAGTAATAGGTTAGCATTTTTCCCTCGGGGCTAATTCAGATGCTCACTGTTAGCATTGTGTTTTTTTGGAAAAAATAAATGAAAAAGATCAGTTAAATGAGTTTTTTCCCGTTATATGGATATAAAATATTCATAGTTTATTAAATAGTAAGGTTCCTTAGACGTTGTTTCCTGCAAATGACGCGATTTCGGTCCGTGGGGCCTATAAGTACTATATAAATAAACTTGCCTTGCCTTGCCTAAGAGGATAACAGAGTATGTTCTTATATTTTATTTTTATTCTTTATTTTTTTCACAACAGTTGTATTTGGATGGAATGAATACCTATAGTGAAAATTCAAAGTAATAAAATGATTTTTACAGTGAAAAAGTTCAAATGGAACTGATGGTTCCCAAATTACCCAGAGGTGAGTCCGCCTGGACTTTATTTTTCTAAACCTCTCTAAAAAGGTCAAATTTAACTTGTTTTGCATCAATCTTGATACAGGGTACTTATTATATATTATAGTTTGGATTCCTGAAGATTTTAGTCTACTAACCCATCATTCAAGGGTGGTTTTTACTATAAGTAATGTTTTTTTTTTAGGCGGACATTAGAATTTACATGTTTTTACTATGTTCCATCTGAATTTACTTTAAAATAAAAACATCTATATTGATTCTGACACTTCTACATCCAACTCACAGATGTAACCTTGCTTTGAGAGAAAAGATTATTAATTTACCCCTTTTAGAAGTGAAGATATAGTCTTTGTTGTGTTAGTGGCATTTTCGAGCCTGAAACCTGAAAAACAGGCTCAGGGCTTAAGAGGTTAACCCCAAGATCATCTGGGGCTGTTGGTCTTTGTGCGGTTGCTGGCCCAATAGTAGCCTACCTGTTGATGTGCTGCTAGGTAGCGTCTGTAGTGGAGGTACCAGCACGGAGGAGGATGCTGGCGGGTGTGGTACAGGGTGTGGCAACGCAGGTGGTGATGGTCGGGGCACAAGGAGCTGTGCACAAGGAGCTGCGCCTTGATGAGTCAAGGCTTGGGCTCGCTAACTCAGCCCCAGGGTTTGCCGAGGTCAAGCTTGTGACATTAAGGCGTGCTGCTGCAGCGGCAGGTGCAGGGTCGCCAGCAGCACCATCGGCTGCAGTTCTTTAATCGCTATTTCGTTTTAACAAATCCTTAGACCTTTTAAGCCAATTTCTGATGTCCATTTTGTAATTCAAACAGAAATGGGAGTCTACAGAATGCACAATAAACAATAAACAAATCCAGAATAGGTGGCAGAGTGTGACTCTGTGATTGGTCTAAATGTGGACGAATCACAAATCACAACAGACACATGCATTTATTTGACGTAGCCTGCGATTTTAGTTACCATCTGACATCACATACATCGTAGCATAAAAGTTCACAGTTTATTTATAATTAAAAAAATAAAATATATATATTTTTTAATTTTTATAAATAATAAAAAACATGTTTATTGGGGGAGGGCAGGAATGTCAAATGGGAGGGCCTGGCCCTCCCTGGCCCTCCCACGGCGCCGGGCATGGACTGAAGGTGAGGAGACTCCATGCAGTGAGGCTTCCGGCACTGGTCGGGACTGGTACAAGGTTTCATCAGAGGGACCCGATGGACAAGAGGCCCTTGGAGACACTGGAAGTTGTGGAATGTGGTTATCAGGGACCAAGAGCCAAAGATCACTGTCGCTAGAGGAGTCAAGGTCTAATGCAGGCACGGCAGGTGGAGATGGCACGCTGGATGGAGGAGCGGCATTCTCAGGCTGGAGAACCGCCTTCATCATATCCCGATGTACATTCCGTACCCTCTGTGGGTCGTTGACAGGGGCAACAGTATAAACTGTATCAGGGAACTCTCAAAGCTCCTGCCTTGGTCTGAGTGAAGACGGCTCGGAACACCAAACTTGTAGAACCACTCCCAGATCTATACTTGGGCCACGGTGGAGGCCTGTTGATCCCGACCAGCTCTGTGGTCCGTTCAATGCCTTGGTGGCAGTGGCGGTTCTAGAACATTTTACATGGGGGGGGCAAAGGGGAGGCAAGAGGTCATGCCAGGGTGGCATAGGAGGGCGGACAGTACGTGGTATTTTATACTGTATATAACCTATTTATTGTTAATTCATGCCCTAACACAAGTGTTCTTAATGCACAAGAGAAACAAGGTGTTCAGACAAACAATTGGGTGCCCTTTGAGTCCCCCAAGCTTACCTCAACCATTTTAAATGAAAGGAAACTATAAAATGTATTTTAAAGCAATGAATTAATGGAACAGGTTGTTTTGCACTACAATGTAAAATTAAATATATATTTTGTTTAAAAAAAAATTGATTGTCTTAGACAGACATATTTGCATGTCCTCATTATTACATATTAATTTAATATTAAACAAATCAAAATGGCCAATTATCCCAAAATGTTGCTGCTAATATAATCATATGCTTATGATTAAAAAAAAAAAAATTATTCTGAAAAAATACTTGAATTATCTATGAAATTGCAATATTGTCCCTCAGTTTGTTTCAACCCCGTCACGCCATACCATTTACCCTCCTATTAAAATAATGGATCAGTCCATGTGTGATCTGCATTGAGGGAATTACATCACAAAAGTGTCAGTTTCTTCTCTTACCTATATTTCAGTTTTTGTATTTTCAGATTAAGATTGACAAGCTCAACATTTCAACTATGTTGTATGAATTAATAATAGTAAATAATTGTTTATTACAAAAATAAACAATAGTTTTGCAAAATATTACAATTTTGTAATGTCCTTGACTTCCATGTGGTGCCATATCTTAGCTAAACAAGGTCTCATGCCTACTTTTTGTCAACAACTTCAACCCTGTTACATTTTTTCAAGGAAATTCCTAGTAATTATTTATATTTTATGCCTGAGGTGGGAAAATGTAAGTAGTCCACTACCAGATGTTATGACCAAACATTTTGGTTTCATTTTTCAAAGATATAAAGACCCAAAAGGCACCCGATTCAGAGAATACTCAGAATTCTGCATACTGTAAGTACTTAATTATAATTAAGTACACAAATCACATCACCCATCTCTTCAGACAATTAACTGATATGTTTTTTTTGGGGGTTTTGTGTGTCAAATGTGAAGATGGGAGCAGTTTGTCTAAAGTTGACTTCTCTCTGTTCTGAAGAAAGTTCCGGTCAAATTTAACATGGGAGTCTATTTGAAGCTAGGTGGACTTTTTGTCACTCAGATCACTATTGGGCCAGAACGGTGGGTCCGTTTGATATGATGAAGTCAATTGAGCAGGCCAGACTAATTATGCTCCTGAAATCTTTTGAAATTATTTGAATAGAGTGTATATTTTGGCTCTGAGAGCAGTTTTAAAATATTTTTTCCGAAGATTTTTAAGACTCTCTACACTGAAGAATCTGAAGGTCTTGTGGTCATTTTAAAGTTGGAATGAAGACTCAAGCTGAAAGTATGTGGAAGGAGAAGCACTTGGAGTAAGGTGTAGGAAAAGAGGATTTGAAGAGTCGTCCCATTGACTTCCATGGTAAAAAGAGTTTAAAAAGCTGAATATTTCAAAAAGTATAAAATATTTTTAAAAAGTTGAAGGTTTCCCATCGATTCCTGAAAAAGCTGAATAGTTTAATATTTGAATGGTTTCTGTAGCTGAAAGTAGGCTGAAGTTATGGATAGCCAAAGTATTGGCTGAAATAATAAGGGGATTAAAGATTCGAAGAACTATAGTGGAATGCTGTAAACAGCATTCGCACTAATAAGGGGAATAAAGATTCGAAGAACTATAGTGGAATGCTGTAAACAGCATTCGCACTAATGACTGACCATGGTTCTCTTTTATGGCTTTATCTATAAACAGCTCTGACACACACACACACACACACACACACACACACACACACACACACACACACACACACACACACACACACACACACACACACACACACACACACACACACACACACACACACACACACACACACACACACACACACACACACACACACACACACACACACACACACACACACACACACACACACACACACACACACACACACACCAAAAAGCCTTTTTCCGTGTGTGTGTGTGTGTGTGTGTATGTGTGTTTGTGACCCATTGTTAGCCTTGAAAACATGAAATTATAAACCTGCCATAGTACATTTGCCCTTTGTCTGCTTCCAATAAAATGTATAGTATAATCTGATAAAAAGGGGCGAATAGGGAAACATCTATTTACTCAAAATAACAACAGGTGAGGTATTAAAGTAATGCTGTCAATCGATGGCATGTAATTGCATTAATGATAATATGATTTGTGATTCATTTAGATCAATCACAAGTTTAAAATACTAGTATTTACTTGTATCTTCGTGGGAGATAAACAAATACCTGTGTGGTGTTGTAACAGAAATGGATGACATAGCCTACTGGAAGAGTAAACAGAGGGGGTTTTACTTTACTATAACATGATTTCTGAATTATTGGCATGAAGTCTTACAATTTTCAGACACTTTTCAGATTCGACAAAGCTGCTGTCACAGAGAGCCGCTGTAATGACCCATGTATAATGTGAGCTACACAGGCCATATTCTAGTCTGCTGCTATCATACCACAGCACTATCTGCTCCTACAGTGTGACCCTGTCCACTGTCTCACACTCCTGTGACACTTCAACAAACTGGAGTATGGTTCAGAAAGATGCCTTTACTTCCATTTTCACCATACCTAAAGATTGAGTGTGTTACGGTGTGTGTAGGAAGCAGGACCCAAATGCAGATTAAAGTGAAAGAAATAACTCCTTTATTTCAAGGCTAAACTATTTACAAAGACTGAACAGAACACTCACCACAGACCAAGTCATAACACAAGACGAACCGACAAAGACAGACAGAAAAACCAGAACTTAAATACACACAAGACTAATCATACAAACAAGACACAGGTGAGGAGGGAGGAGAAAACACAGGGACACCAGGTGAACACAATCGGGTAATCAGGGAGGGAAAACAGAGGTGAACACTTTTCAAAACAAAACAGGAAACCAAAGACAGAAAAAGACAAGAAAAACCCAACACAGACAGATCTTGACAGAGTGAGGAACAGTAGTTGTGGATCAGGTGTGTTGCAGCGAGGTACTGATGGTTCTCACTAATTACACTGACCTCCAGTAAGTGCAACACATGGAGCTTGTGCCAATTCCTCCACTATCTCTGCCTTTTCTCTGCCATGCCTTGGTTGTGTATACAAATGTATGAGTGAGTCAGACTGAAGCACACACGCACACACACACATACTGCTTATTTTTCCTTATCTCTGGGAACGTTGGTCAGAGGGTATTTTGTGTACTTCTCAGTTTTTAAAACTCATTTAACGGTGTAGACCAGATCTTAAACACAGCAACACATCAACAGATATTTTTTTTTTTTGGCAGTGATTTTTTAGGTTTTTGCAAGTCACAGAAAAATAGTGTTCAGAAAATGCTCCTATGTCAACAAGACAAACTACATAGGCTGCGTATGAAGGACTGTTAGGTACAGCTGACAGCCAACATCATCTGGAAAAGTTTCTCTTGTGTTCTCAAGAGCTTAAATTATTTATAGAGCAGAACAGAAGTCAGTGCACACAGAATCAAGGTTCTGTTTTCCAATTATTACACAATAACTGGGTCTCTATACACGCTTCACGTCTGACTTGTAGATTTGGAAATGCCTGAGTTTTGAATTGTTATGTTATTGCTCAGGATGTATTGTTACAAACACACCCCATACAATAAAGTGTGTGTGTATGTATGTGTGTGTCTGAAAGATAGAGTATGTGGTCCTCTTCCATCTCTCACAATGATGAATTTATCTTAAGAATAGAAAGATGACATGCTGTAGAGAGATTGATCACACACACAAACACAGCAAAAAGCAATGATGTATATCTTTAGCGTAATGGCTCCAGCTTCAATATTGACACTAAATCAGCTCAGACAGTTGAAGAAAACAAAAAACAAACATACTACCTCAGATCTTCAGCTACATGTCATTTACACTTTCTCCAAGATTCTGCTACTTTTGCCAGGGTTTTTGAATTTGTTTCAAGGAACACAGTTAACCCAAATGTCATGTTACACAGTTCTCATTATCCAAACAGTACAGTATCTTACAGGTCTCCTATTATGCTATTTTTAGGCACATATTATAGGTCTCAGATATATAAAAAACATGTCTATGAAGTAGGGGTGCAACGGTATCCGTATTCGTCTCGTACCGTCACGGTTCGGACGTCATGGTTCGGACGTCACGGTTCGGTGCATGCAGTCACGACGAATACGCCTTTTTTTTTACGAGTGGGAAAAAAGTCTGTCATTCAGGCCAGTATCCACTGCACTATATATAATCCAGGGGGCACCTAAAAGCTGTTTGCCAGCTGCCCTTAAACAACAAATGAAGAAGAATAAGAAAACACAACAAAATGAACAAAATACAAGAAGAAGAAAAGTTAGTATTGCGAGTTCAGATAACACAGGAGCTAGAAGACACACCTGCTTCTTTTAAATCAGCTGTGAGGGAACATTTCGGGATCCCTGTGGACTACAATAACAATGGAGTGCGAGTGGTGGATCGGGCGAGGACGGTGTGCTGGCGTTGTTCGACAGCGGTGCGGTATGCTAATGGTAACACAAGCCAAACATGTTAAATCATGATTCATATCAGAAGGCATCACCCAGATTTGGCAATCACCGGAGCCCGGCAAAAGACAACAGCAGTTCAACAGCTTATCCCCGCTGTTTTTAAGAAGCCAATAGACATAAAAGCCAAGAGACCAAAATAAATAACGGAAGCTTTTTGTTACGCTCTCCGAGAGCTACAGGAGTGAACCCACAATACTGAACACTGACGAGATGAGACAGAAGTTATAAAGCAAAAACGGTTTAATGTCCAAAAACAGACTTGAGATTGAACTGAAGAGGGGATTGATAATCCTACTAGTCAAGGTCCGGAGATTGTCTTCAGAGCTGGAGCGGAGGTCTTAAATCAGGGATCTAGGCTCTGTGAGAGGAACCAGTCTGTCCTCCTACAAAAAACGACCAAATAGGTCGATTGTTTTCCGACCCAAATACGACCCATAGCCACGTTTTAAAGTGTAGCACCTCTAGTGGTCGTGTAAGAAACAACATGCTCCCGTCTATTCATTTCTAGCAGCAGTTTATTACGACCTATTGTCATGTTTTAAATTGAGCAACTCCTGGGGCCTATACTACAAAGCTGGTTCAACCTAACCTGGATATGTTTGAGTTAGCCGGTTGGCCTAATCCAAAACATACGCGCTGTCGCTAAACTGTACTATGACGCTGGTTATCAAGTGGATCGCTCAAGCCAGCCGTTTCCTATCTAGTTAGGTGCGCGTTCACATGAAAGGGGTGGTATTTGGAGCATTCGACCAATCACAAACATGGAGAAGCGCACTGACAGCGCAGCGTCATACTTCCTGAATGAAAAGTGAACTTTAATACTAGTCAAATAATACTAGAAGTTAAACTTTAAACATCCATGACTTAAACACTTCATCCAGGATAAAAGCCACACAGCTGCACCTGCAAGTGCAAGTGTTTGAATGCGTACATTAACAGGTTTATGATATCACTGCTAAGACACGAGTGGATCTGACTTTAATTACATTTGTCTCGAGTGTTTCGTCAACTTAATGTGTTGCTTAAAATAATACTTCTGCATACAGTATGTGACACTGTAAGTGTTGCACGGCCAGATACGGCTCAAGAAGCTGACTCAGATAAGGAGATATATATGATAGGCCTACATTATGATGTGATATGATGTGATATGAATGATAATGGGACACATCGACGTCTGCACTCAGTGTACTTATGTTGTGGCAGATATTTAAGTAAGCTTTCTTAACGCTAATGTTATAATAGTCAGATTGCTCTGAATATGGGAGGTGATATTCTATTCATTTTCACGTTCACACAGTCGGTGATATTTGCCGGCCGTCTTTCCTGCAATGGCAGTTTTTCTGTGTTTCCTTTCTCCTGTAATATGACTTGATCGCTTTAAACTCCGCACACTGAGCTCTGATTGGTCAACAGGCGGTGCTTTCACTGAGTTGATCTCTTAGCCTGCAACCTAACCTGGTCCCGACCAGGTTAGCCGCTAAGCATAAGTTACCATGGAGATCTAGCCTGCTAAAAAGAGAACCAGCTTCGTAAGACCGGAAAGCCGGAGTTTTCCTTGAATTTAGCCGGCTAAGCAAAAATCCTGCTTCGTAGTATACCCCCCTGGCGGATCGTAATCCCGTGAACTTTAACCTTGCGCATCAATAAAAGTGCGACGAGTGAAGAAGAAGAAGAAGAAGAAGAAGAAGAAGAAGAAGAAGAAGAAGAAGAATTGTTAAAGAGCGTCACAGCTGTACAAGTGGTAAATCTGATTTCTGTATTTCATTTGATTTGTTTACGCTTTTAATTAATCCTGTCGTTTTTCTACAAATCATGTTTAACCACGATATTTCAGTTTTACGTTTTAGTGCTGGCCCGTGGCATAGGCAGTATATGCGAATGCTTGTTGTTAGCAATAGCATGGCTGTAAAGGTTAGCACTTAGCTTAGGTATAGATGCGCTAACGGATATGTATTGCAATATAAGAAGGTTCTTCTACAACAATTTGGAGGGAGAGTTTTCTCCTTCGCACAAAAGGAGCTAAAATCTTGCCTAAAAACAAAACCCTTTGTAGCACGTGACATAAAACCAACCCAGTCTCATGGCATTTCGTGTTCACCAACACGATTTTTAATCTATTGATTCGTGTTCACCAACACGATTTTCCCCTTTTTTTCGTGTTGCACAGCACGATTTTAAAAGCAATGTATTTCTGGTAATGAGGCTCATGGAAGCACGGCATTCGTTTGTGTCGGCTGCCCTTTAAGGCAATGTGAGCGTCCATTCTCATTGGATAACGGAGAATTGTACACCCGGAAGTAAGTATTCCCCTTACTGTCGATTGATTTTACAGTGATATCTGCACTACTCATCGACTAAAAAACACCAGATTATCCTTGTTAATTACACAACATTGATTGGTTTAAATTGTGTGCAATGCTTTTGTATTTTTCCCCTTCGATTCGGAGAAACAAATATTTTTTCGGAGTAAAGGATAGCAGAAGACACTACACTACCCAGAATCCCCAGCTATCGTTTGGACTACACCATGTGCTCTGTTTGACAAACCCCGTGATAGTCCTCAAGCTCTGTGATTGGAGAGTGTGCTCCGAGGGTTACGCCGAGCCTCGAACAGCACTTGAAATGGGATGGAACCACGGCAGACTGTCCAAAACTGGATTTGAACGGGTCCACCGCGTCCCCCCCTCCCCCACCCCGTCCCCAGAACTACACATGCTGGCTATTCTGTTTCGCAACATGTTCTCTATCTATGGCATATCTCTACTGGGAGTTGTAGTTTTAAAAGACGTTTTCGTATTTCCCATAATAAGAAGTTGCCAGTATTAAACTGTGTCCATCCCTGGAGGTTTAGGGGATAGGAAACACTCAAATTTAAAACATATAATTAATAAATGGATGAAAATGGCTTGTGCCCATAATGGGCAGCATTAATATATATACACACATGCCAGCTAAGGTCAGAAGAGCTTTATTTAACAGCTGGTCTTATGTTTGTGACCCCTGTTGTTAATTGATAACATTACATTACATTACATTAATTGATAAGCCTGAAACATGCACTTGTCAAGGTTCAGAGGCAAATTTTGCAAATATGGCAGTAGCCATCGATCAGCTTAAGATAAGATATACTTTATTGATCCCAAGTTGGAACATTTGTGTTACATCAGCATGTGTAACAGTTGTAAATATGCAGTTGTGTATATTTGTAAATCATTTAGTATAATCACACAAATTCTGTGTTTTATTTTTAACAATTCTGTGTTCTTTATTTATTGATTGTTCAATACCTGACAAGGCCGGAGATGAAATATCTACATACATCTTATAAGAGTATAATACATTATGTATAATATCAGTTAAAATAAGTGCTTCAACATAGTTAACATTGCTGGAGGTATGCACAAATATTGATAGATGTCTTGTAATGCACTATTGAGGAACCTGCGACCCAAGTTTTTCATTCAATGCATAACTACACCATAGTTGTGTAGGCCTATATGATATGTCAATAAACCTTAGAAAATCTTGAAATCTTGAAAGGGATGTGCAAAATAGTCATTATATACAGTCTTTAATTAACTATTAGTAGAGAATAACGAGTAATGAATATACTTTATAGGGATCCTATTAATATCTAATAATAAAAATAATGAAATTCAATAACATGCTTTAACCACTAGGTGTCCCTTTATATCAGCTGTGCACCTTTATGGTGTAAATACAGCCTATCTACCAATTGGATCAAATATAAAAGTCAGCCGAATTAGTGTTGATACTGCAAGGAGACGTATTGTGTGAAAAGAAATGTAAGATGTTGTTTAATGGCTGATATATTTATGATCCACGTCACGTTTTCAGTTCCTCATGTTTGTCTAGAAGTCTTCTCATCAGGGCTCTATAAATACAGAACTACGGCAGATATGTAATATTTAATGCAGCCGAACCGTGTATTACAATGCCGGTATGTGATGACTTTCAAAGAGAAAAGCAAGCACACTCGGAATAAAGTATTATTTTATTTTTTAAAAAGGTTTTCGGTCTGTTTCCGGTATTTGTTAATGACGATGTGCTGTGAGATGTGAGACTGGAATTGCACAGGGAGAAATAACGTAGGCTATCTTTAGATGCGGATTTTGTTAAACTAATATGTTTGCGCTGTGGACCAACACTATACATTGACGGGGAAGGGGGTAGCAATAAAGATAACACCATTAAACAGTTACACAACATAACAGAAATAATATCGATAGCAGCGTCCCTAGCAACCACCTTGGTAACAATGAAAACGTTCTATGGACGCAATTTCCTGAAGTAATCTGCGTAATAACTAGCAAACTAAAGATCATGTACATCCACTGCACACATAATCTGAAATAAAAACTCATATTTCTCGCATCAAATGACATCAAACGCATTTTAATGGCCAAACTAACTTTAAAATAGGCATTTTCCACCGAGAATAAAACGAAGTTCGGCCATGTTTTTTTTTTCTGCAGGGAGAAATTTGAAGATCACGTGACATAGACGCCAGCCATTGGAATGAATGGTGAAAAAAACGGGGTTTGTCAAACAGAGCACATGGTGTAGTCCAAACGATAGCTGGGGATTCTGGGTAGTGTAGTGTCTTCTGCCATCCTTTACTCCGAAAAAATATTTGTTTCTCCGAATCGAAGGGGAAAAATACAAAAGCATTGCACACAATTTAAACCAATCAATGTTGTGTAATTAACAAGGATAATCTGGTGTTTTTTAGTCGATGAGTAGTGCAGATATCACTGTAAAATCAATCGACAGTAAGGGGAATACTTACTTCCGGGTGTACAATTCTCCGTTATCAAATGAGAATGGACGCTCACATTGCCTTTAAGGGCAGCCGACACAAACGAATGCCGTGCTTCCATGAGCGTCATTACCAGTAGAAATACATTGCTTTTAAAAAAATGTACGAGACTATGTCTCAGGGCTTCTTAACATTTATGAAACTATTAATGTTCCATACCCTTTTAACGCTAAGAAACTCCGCTAACTGACAATATGAACCATTTTTAGCTAAAAGAAACACAAGAGTAATACCAAGCCTTTGAATTAGCATGGAGCGAAAAATGCTAACTAATGCTAACGGATTTTGCACAGCACTCACGGTAGAAATGCCTTTATTACTTATCGTAACTGCCCAAACAAGATATACGATTTAAAGCTGAGACTCCACAGATTCCAGACATATAATATCATCACTGTACGCCCCTGAATTGCGGAGCTATCAGCCAGAAAAGAGAACGTAAACAACATCCGGTTTAAAAAATATTACAATAATTTCGTTTTACCTTTTTTGATTTGTGATCAAAAGTTGTGTTCACCGGAATAAAAACGCCGCTCAAGGTTAATCCAATGTCTTTGTGTCACGTAGACATTTTGACTGATAATCCTTCATCATATTTATGGCAATATACTGGGTATAAAATGTTGCCGTCCAGGCGTGCACTTTCAGATATGCTTTGTTCGCTTCTCTATTACGTCCGCTATGGTAATTTTTACGTTGATTTGGGAACTGCCCATCGATTCTATTGGTTCTGATGGTTAAGAAAAAGGTGTAAATCACACGAATCGACCAATGGGTTCCAGAGATATGGTCCTGCGTAAAGTATAAAGAATGCCAGCCAGTTTAAGTACTTTACGCAGCCGACTTCATTTATTGTTTACTACTAACAAGCAGGCATTACAGCAGAACCCAGAGCACACGGAGCACAGAGCGGACAGCAGATAACGGAATTGCAGTTGTATTGCTTATAGATTATCAGAACATTTCAAAGGGGACACAGCCACATTGGATATTAACCTATGGATTAACTACATCATCGTTTTTATCGTTTTAATGCCATTGAAGACCAGTTTAGACCAGACAAAGAGGAAGGTAAGCCATTAGCCTAGCGCATGCTAGTACCTAACTCCACTTGTTTTGATGTACGTTTTTGTTGATAACGTCGCAAGTTTGTATCTTTCAGTGTTGAGGTGGGCACCATTAGATTCTGTGTCTTTACGATCAAAAACGATGTGTTGGATGTGCAGCTAGGATAAGTAATAAGGGAGCTAGGATAAGTAATAAGGGAGCTAGGAGTGATTTTCGGTGCAGTAATAGGTTAGCATTTTTCGCTCGGGGCTAATTCAGATGCTCACTGTTAGCATTGTGGTTTTTTTGAAAAAATAAATGAAAAAGATCAGTTAAATGAGTTTTTCCCCGTTATATGGATATAAAATATTCATAGTTTATTAAATAGTAAGGTTCCTTAGACGTTTCCTGCAAATGACGCGATTTCGGTCCGTGGGCCTATAAGTGCAATATAAATAAACTTGCCTTGCCTTGCCTAAGAGGATAACAGAGTATGTTCTTATATTTTATTTTTTATTTTTTTCACAACAGTTGTATTTGGATGGAATGAATACCTATAGTGAAAATTCAAAGTAATAAAATGATTTTTACAGTGAAAAAGTTCAAATGGAACTGATGGTTCCCAAATTACCCAGAGGTGAGTCCGCCTGGACTTTATTTTTCTAAACCTCTCTAAAAAGGTCAAATTTAACTTGTTTTGCATCAATCTTGATACAGGGTACTTATTATATGTTATAGTTTGGATTCCTAAAGCTTTTAGTCTACTAACCCATCATTCAAGGGTGGTTTTTACTATAAGTAATGTTTTTTTTTAGGCGGACATTATAATTTACATGTTTTTACTATGTTCCATCTGAATTTACTTTAAAATAAAAACATCTATATTGATTCTGACACTTCTACATCCAACTCACAGATGTAACCTTGCTTTGAGAGAAAAGATGATTCATTTACCCCTTTTAGAAGTGAAGATATAGTCTTTGTTGTGTTAGTGGCATTTTCGAGCCTGAAACCTGAAAAACAGGCTCAGGGCTTAAGAGGTTAAACAATGCGAAAGGAAATGGCATTTTAATAATAATAATAATAATAATAATAATAATAATAATAGACATTTACATGGCGCTTTTCATAATGCACACACTTTTTTTTCTTCTAAATGTCACCTAACATGTTGCATTAATGATAGTTAAGGTAAGTTCAACACTTTAATATCACCAGGTCATAGTAGTTTTACTACTTTAAACATTCGCTAATTCAACTTAAGTTTTGTGAAGCCATCACATCTGGACATTGGTGCCTGTAGTTTTATTTCAACAAATGTTTATTTATGAAGCAACAATTAAAATACATGGTAGCACAACTAATCTGAGTTCATCTGTTTGTTTGTTTTCAGGTCATCCATCAATTCAATTATTTGAAGTAGCCTATTATCATAAAAAAAATAAACGGTTCTTTTCAGAGCCATATTCTTCTTCCTACTCTCTTTCACCCCTCTCGTTTTCTTGTCTTTTGTTTTTCTCCCTCCCTGTATGTCAGTTCATCCTTTGTTTGTTGTTGCCCTTTTTACCCTCACTTAAAAATGGCATCCAAGCAACTGAATGAATGGCTAGAGGCAGGGAAAGCCCTCGCAGATGAGTTGGCAAATAAGGCAAGTACAACATTATCCAAATATGTATTATAACATTTACTCAAATGATAAAAGACACACACATTACAAAGATGTGTGTGCAACAATTAAGGGAAATATCTAATATCTTTTATATATTAATATACCAAAGAAACTGAAGAAACCGAAGAAACCAAAGAAAAGAACGCAAGGATCAAATATTTCCTGGAGGAAGAGGGACCTGGATGGGAACATTCTACCCCAACATTGGAATAAGAATCGATCTTGTCTGTACAATATCATCTAGTTCTAGTGTTTCATTAAGTTTTAATGTCGTTGGTCTTCAATAATGTTTCCTATATAATCGTACTTTGTTTATGCAGTTAAACCTTCCAGCTCTCTGGAGTCCCCAGAGGTCGAGGAGACACATGAGATTCCTCTACAGGTCCCAAGTCTTGGTATGCACAATGAATTCTTAAATTATCCTTCAACTTGAAATGTAGTTAATTGTTTATAGTATGTAATAGCTATGTTCATGATACATTTTAAAGTGAAAAGCCATGTATGGAATATCTTTTTTTAATTAAACTAAATTCCATGATTTGTTTTATATTTTGTTATTTTAGATCAACATCTTCTGACACTGAGAAACCTGTTGGGTTCTCTCACTGTCCCTGCATCATCAGAAGAAACACCCACTGTATCAACATGGACCCAAAGACAGTTGAAACGTGAACAAAAATTCAGAGCTGCAATGCCAGAGCTCCTTAATTTGAAATTGGCTGCAGAGATTGTCACTAAACATTCCTGTCTCCAATGCAAAACTGCTGATGCTGTGGTCCGGTGCTTAGACTGTGTTCCACCAGGAACTCCCTTTCTTTGTCCGGCATGTGACCCAATTATCCATGGCAAAAATGTCTTCCATGACAGGGAAGCCATGATTGATGGGTTTTACAGACCTATTCCTCCCACATCCTTAGTGGTTGTGGATGAAAGTGGCCAATATGGACTCTGTGAACAAGGTGGGTTGAAATAGTTTATTACATATTCCCTTACCATGGTTTCCTAATGTGCACTACATATACAGCGGCATCATTTTCACCATGTCGGAAGTTTGCTTTAACTATTAAAGAGACTCTGGTAAGCTACATTAAAGTGCTTTTAAGGGCCTCTTTATTAATACAAACTCTTTCCAGGACTTGATTGTCTTTCAAGCACTATATTAATATTGGCTGGTTTTTGGCAGAGTTGAGCCAATGTTAATCTATCTATATTCAGCCCAAACATTTTGTATCTTTATTTATTTTTAAATTTATTATTTAGATCTTTACATTTGATTCTGTGACATTCTTGGTTTTACCATTTATTCAAAATGTGTATGATATTTCATTTATTTTACTTTTGGAAACCATAGTCACATAATTCTGTGTTTGCCATTCCATGAAGGTCCAAAATAAAATATAAAACACCAAAATGCAGTTTCTTTTGTAAGATATAATTAGAAAAAATGTACGTTGAAGCTCTGATTCTATGGATCCCCACTGGCCTGAACTATGTTACTTCTGGTTAAGAAATAATGTTTTACTAAAACTGGGCGCCTGCAAGTACAAACACTATCTAACATCAGTTTGTAAAAATGTGTTATGCCTTAACAGATTTAAATACAACGGTGACAACAATTTTGCTTAACACATCTCATGAAGTGCAGTAATCATGCACTAGTCTGTACTCCTCCCATAAACTTAATTAAAAAATTTGGATTCTTTTAAAAAAGTAAATGAGGGCGACTGTTGGAAAGTATACATCAATTAAGTAATATAACAATTTGTATAAAAAGATTAAGATCAGGGATTATTTACACACTATTTTATGACAACTGACATCTGCAAGAAAAAAAAACGTACCAGTAGATTTGTTGAGTCATAAACTTTGTTGACACTGTGTGTTTTTTTGTTGCGTGGCCTTCCACTCCTGTGCAACCTTTTCCTTTTGCTTGGATAGTTTCTCCTTGTAGGGTTGGTTGGCACCACATTGCCTGCATTTCCTGCTGGCTACTCCTATTTTGTGTTTGCAAGTCTGGCACACTTTTTGAGTAGGCATCTGTAACAGAAACACAGATAAGGGAATAAAACAAATAAGAATACTATACTACAAATGTTTACAGGATTCATGTATTTTATTATATCGTGAAAAATCTTGTTAAAACAATGAACTCATGTTTTTTTATCTTTTAGATAGGATGAACAAAAATCACAAGAGTAAGGAAAAAAATGGTTATACAGAGTCAGTCACATGTTTAAAGTGACTGTTATGGACAACCCTAATCCGTCAATATCTGGTTGATCCAAAAGTTGATGCTCCATCATCACAGAACTAATACTAAAATCATCATTACCAGGGGTGTATTGCTAATTCTATAAGTTCCGCATGCGTGCACGCGCAGTTGTGGCTCGTTTTGAAGCTTATGTAACTACTGTCAATTAACACTTCAGCCAGAATCAAAAAAGAATGGTCGTTTATTAAGTCTGCATTATTGAATAAATGTGTGATTCTTACAGTAAATGCTGGACACAGCTGCTTGATAGTTTATAAAGGTCCTTCACTGATCACTTAACTAACTCCCTCCTGCTGAGGTACAAAGGTTACTATATAAAAAGTGTGCACATTTATTTTGTATCCTATCCATGTGAATATGTTTTAAGTGGGGGTGGACCTCAGGTCCTCTAGGGGGGTCCGGAGGCCCCGGGAAGTTAAATGCATCAATCTTGTGCACTTTGAGGGCAAAATTAACTAAATCTATGGATACATCTGTCAACACCCATATGAAACTTAACTGTATACATTTCAATAATTAAAAAAAGATAAGAATATGAATAATACTTTTTTTATTTATCTTTGTGCATATGTAACTATTTACTCTTTTAAAAATAATAATTTGTTGTATGTCCAATAGTATGAATTGTAATGATTTCATCGATGTTTTACATTCATTCGATTTTTTTTAGGGTGCTGCGTGACGTTGAACCTGCGATATACAACCTATGAACCTGTATTTGTATGCTACCAATGGAGCTATTGAACCTAAGAACTTGAGGCCTGTTTCCAACTCCTATTGTGGAACATTACAATAATATAAAAGTGTGCCTTGGAAATATGTGTTTCCATATATGGTGACCAAACTGTTTCAGAACTACTGAGATAACTTAGACTAAAGTTAACTGTGTAAACATTACATTACCTACATTAGCCTCTCAGCCTATCCGTTATCATAGCTAGCTAGCACCAGATGCTAACAACCATCCCCGTTTTAGGTGCCGCAGCGGTGTTCCGGCAGCATTATACCCCTGATGACTCTTCACTTAATACATAAATAGTATTTAATATAGTTATAAAGAATGTGACGTGTGATAACATTTGGATAAACCGCATGAACCGATGGATCACATAACTTCCATGCTCACGTTAACGTTAGCTGATTCTACTTTTGGCTAATTTAGCTTTGCTATCATTATTCCTAGGTAAACATAGTAATCTTAGTCACTGTACTAGACGACAAAATAAATCTGACTACTCACCTTTATTAGCTTGTCGGTAGGAAATAAATGGATGTTGTCAGTGATGCAGTGACGAGTCCAAAAAACCCATGGATGTATAATAACGGTACGTCCACACAGCAGCTTTACGGTACGTCCACACAGCAGCTTTAAACAAATCTTCCAACGCTTCCAACGCTTCTCTGCCCATTGACTTTGAATGGGGATGACGTCACTTTGCCTCGCTTTTCGCCGAACTGCATTGTGGGGGAGCGAAGCGAAGATTTCCAGGATTTCCAGGATTTTCAGGATTCAAAAGTTGAGCAATGTTCAACTTTTGAAGCTGAGCTGGAAGCGTCAGCCAATCAAATCCCGTTTATGCAAATCTGACAGTACAAGCGCTAGCCAATCAAACCACGTGTATGCTGGGAGAGCCAGACCGCAGTTCATTTCCTCATATTCCAAACGAGAAATTACGGTAGCAAATCACAGGTTCTTTATGACCAGACTATTTACCGGGATACAAACCGGAGGAACCAGGCATGGAGGGAGGTGGCAAAGACAGTGGGTGAAACTGGTAGGTTTTCGCCTGTTTGGGGAGTTTATATTTATATATATATATATATATATATATATTGCTCGCATAAAATCCCCGGGGTTTTTTGCTTTGTATGTCGGGGGCGGGAGATTCATGTGATTGGTTGTTGGTCGCGTTGCTCGCAAAAAATCCCCAAGCTTTCAGACACGCCCAGCTCCAAATGTTCAAGATTTTTGAAACGCTGCTGTGTGGACGTACCGTGAACTGGATACAGCGTGGGAGGCGGGGCCTCATTCATTCCTATGAGAGTTGCTCATTAGCGCATGATGATAAAATGGCCCAACTTTTGAAAGAGTGAAACGTCACAGATTACCCGGCATGCCTGAGAAGTACCCATATGTGCGCTCATAGCGCATGCGCAACTTTAACCAAAATGCTCGTTCACATCAAGCACGTCAATTTGCGTACACGTAACAGCACCGCACGTTCATGACAGCATGGTAATGATTTGTTATTATGATGGATTTTATATTAACGAGGCGGCAGTTAGCAGCTAGCGGCTAGCTAGTAATTATGCTAATGTACACATCAATCGTTATGTACTTATATTACGCTGTAACAGGATCTAGTGATATCCAACAGAGCTTCATTTAGCATGAAAGAATTATTGCACTGTATATATATATATATATATATATATATATATATATATATATACACAGTGCAATAAGCTTCTTAGTGCAATAATAAGCTACAGGGACGTTAATCTAACGTCGGTAATATTAACTTTATTTAATACAACATTTACGGTACAAGATTTAATCATACAGTCCATGTAGTATAATATTTTACAAATGATGAATTACAGCAAACATGTGCAATATATCCATTATTACAGCTCCGTGGGCTGGCAGTAAGGCGATATGGGTCCGTTCTTATTGTGCATCCATGGGTAAAGATAAACGCATGTAGTGCTGAACACGTAACATGAACGTGCCGGGCGGCGCGGTCCCGTGGGTTAGATGCGCGTTCATAATGCCGAGGGAAATAACTCTCAGAATAACGTTATTAGCACATTTTTACAACTTGAGGAACGAATGTTTTTAATAAGGGCTATACAAGTGTTCATACTGGGTTGTTTATTTAGTTTAAAAAAAATTATCCAACGAGTTACAGACCACTCTTTCCCCATGTAAGTCAATGGGAACAAGTGTTTCCGGGCCCAGCAACCTAAAGGAAGTGTAGTACCGCCGTTTGGCCACAACGAATATTCTCATCAGACTCCGGCGCACTTCCTGGGGGCTTGAAAAAACCCCGGTGAGTTAGCATTTTACCACTTCCGGTTCCCGCTCGGAGTCTTCTTCTTCTTCTTCTTCTTCTTCTTCTTCTTCTTCTTCTTCTTCTTCTTCTTCTTCTTCTTCGCTGCTAGAAATGAATAGGGGGAAAGACGTTGATTGAAAACGCTGCTGTGGGTCGTATTTGGGTCCGAAAACAATCGACCTATTTGGTCGTATTTGTTGGAGGACTTGTTGCAGCGAACATATATACTTCACTTGCGTTTATGTCCAAATCCATCAGATCTAGCTAGTTCTAGCTAATGATATGGCTGCTGCCCCTCCCTACACGCAGATCACGCAGACTCAAACCTCATTTTATGCCCAAATGCGGCGCAAATGCACTCCGCAGCCGTTGCGAGGTTCCGGCGCATACAGTTCATGAGCGTGCTCCCCCGCCCCCTGTCAACACTTACGACCATGCTTACGACACATGAGTGGCCAGCCTAAACAACAATGAGCGCTGCTTGGCAACCGTGTGTGGCGGCAAAGTACATAGACATTTTGACAGGAGAGATTTAGTTTTTCCGGTATTCAACATATTTTACCAGCCATAGTCCGGTAATTATTTACACTCTAAGAAGAGTCCTACACAACAGACATGGCGTCAAAAAGGAGTAATGTGTGGAAATATTTCGACCAGGTTAGTGAGTGCGGTGAAGAGTGCAAACTATGCCAAATTAAACTTATTTACATAGGCTACTATACCTTGCTATACCCGCAACCTCCGTTCCAGCTGAGAGGGTCTTCTCTACAGCTGGCCTGATTGTGAATCGCCTCCGCACATGAAAGCTGTAGGCCTATAGCTGTCAAACTGTGATCACCAGGGCCCAGGAGTTCAAAACTTTTAATCCCTATCTGATCAGATCAGATTTATCTTTTGGGGAGTTCAAAACCAAAAAACAGGATTAGGATCACTTTGATATCCGATCAGATCAGGAAATCCAATCCAAGCTTTAATCTGGATCAAATCTTCAAAACGGGTAGTTCAAACCGACAACACAGGATTGGGATCAATTTGATCCCAAAAAACTGGATTATCCTGATCCCACCAGAGGGGTGGATTTCCAGTGGATTACCAGAGCAAAATGTACTGTACAATTTATTTTAAAATATGTTTCAATTTAAATTAGATGGCAAAGTTTGTTAACTGAAATAATACACCATTTTTAGCGTTCATGGGAAATACTTTTTATTTTTCCATTTTTTGCTCACGTTTGTGGTGGCCTATTTTTTTTCAACCAAATGTTGATGACATAAATGTTTATGCTCATAAAAGTATCACAACAAAGATTGTCAATCACAAATGTAATTTAGATTAAATTAAAAATATCTTCAACAAAAAAAAGTCCATCATCTGTCATCACCTTTCAAAAGTAATTGCAGACAATAGCATCTCACCTTGCACCACCACTCAGTCTCTCATTTAGAGGGAAATCCATAGGTGGGCCTAGCAGGTGCGAGGGGCTCTGGGGGATCATCGATGTCAGAGAGGGGGACTCTGCGATGGACAGCGATATTGTGTAGCACAATACAAGCCAGTGTTATTTGGCATGCTCCTTGGGGTTCCACTCTCAGATAGTTGAGGCATGCAAAACGCCTCTTCAGTACTCCATTCAAGCGCTCAATGGCACACCTTGTTCTTCCATGGGCATTGTTGTAGCGCATCTGTGAGGGAGTGTTGGCCGTGGGAAAAGGTGTCATCACCCATGGTAGGAGTGGGTAGGCACTGTCGGCTAATATAACTCCATCCGGCCTGTTGGTTTGGAATTCAGTGAACAACCGGCTCTCTCTGAAGATACGTGCATCGTGGACTGACCCAGGCCATCTCACAACACAGTTGGTGATGGCAAGGTCAGCATCTCCCACAAGTTGCACATTGATGCTGTGCCTCCCTTTCCTGTTGACATATTCCCACTCCCTCTGACGAGGTGCTTGAATATGTACATGGGTGCAGTCGATCACCCCAATGGTGTTGGGCATGTCTCCCAGAAGAAAAAACTTCTGCTTCACTTTGGCAAACTGGCCATCAGTGGGAAAAGTCACAAAGTGATCCAGCAGGCGAGCCAGTGCATCAGACACAGCTGTCACCACTTCACCCACTGTTGTCCTGTGGACTCCCATGCTGTCAGCTATGACCTCATAGAATGTTCCACATGCGTAAAAGCGCAGGGCAATGAGGACCTGTTCCTCTACAGTCAGAGCATGACTCCGCAAGGTTCTGCACTGCAGTTGTGGCCTGACCAGATCAGCAATGTAGTTGATGTCATCAAGTCCAAATCGAAAACGATTGTACAGTTCTTCTGTTGTGTACTGTTGGAGAGGTTTGGGGCGCTCGGTGTGGACCCTTTGGCGGTAACCTCTCCTTCCAGCATGGAAGATGTGAACAATCCCTGCCATGACTGTGTTCTGACTGTTGTTTCAGTATCTGAATAACAACTAATTGCAAATACACACCTGGAATGAATGTCCAGATTGGTTAGGGCCTGTGGTTAATTATGTAATTAATAGCAAGGCCAGACCTATAAAACTAATTGCTGACCTGACCAAACCATTGAGTTGGAAAGATGGACAAAAAGGGGCCTAATTTTACATCTGCTGAGACCCATGCACTGCTGCTGGGTGTAAGGAACAATTATGACTCCATAGTTGGTAGCTTTAACAGAGAGGGTGGAGCGACTAAAGTAAAGAGCGGAATATGGATGGAAGTTACAGACAATGTGAATGCCACAGGATCTGGACACAAGAGGACGGTGGACCAAGTGAGGTTGAGGTGGAAGAATTTGAAGCAGTAAGCTACCAAAGACCACAGCCAGGCTAAAAACCCACAGACGGGTAACAAACCACATAAAAGGGGACAATACACAGATGTGGTACTTGATATCATTGGTGGTCAGCAGTCACAATCTTTACATGGAATACCAAACGTTGTACTGGATGGTGAGTCGCAGGTATGTGTGATTTTATCCTTGTTCCTATAGAACTACAATTATTATCTTGTATAATTGTTATTTTCATAGTACTACAATGGCTATATGTCTTACATAGCATCCTAGTACTACAATTTTCCAGGTTGCATGCTTGTGATCATCTTATTAAGGGGTATAAAGTATATTGATAAACTTTCATTTCAGGTCGTCAATGCACCTGATGTGACACACACCATTGAAGATGAGGTCCTCCTGACCCATGTGGATCCAGAAGCTGGACCTTCAGCCAGGCCTGATGACACACTGCAAGAGCCACCTCTAAAGAGAAAATGCAAGCGCACCAGAAAACCAGAGCAGAGGGATGATGCCTACGAGACTCTGCTGAGCCGTGAAACGGAGAGGGCAGAGATGCAGATCCGTCTGGCCGAAGAACAAATACAGCTGTGCCGGCTTCAGCAAACTGAAACCTCACTGAGAATTCAGCTCCTCAAAGCACGCCTGGATGATCCAGCTGCCTTTGAATGAATGCTTTATTGTTGTTACCCTAGTGGGAGTATTTTTTTTAATTACAATTTCATTATGATTTGATGTCCTTTATGTATTTAAAAATATAATTAAACATTATAGATGTCTCTGCAATGTGGTCTCTTGTCTTCCTTGTATTATTTTTCATATCCACTAGATGGCGATCGGTAGGATTAAAGCACTGATATTCAGGATCTTGTCATCTTGAAAAATCGTAATCTGGATCAGACTGATCCTATCCTGAATTGCTTTGAACTCCAGGGACAAAATTTGGCCGACTTGTCTGATCCTGGATCACAAAAAATGGGATTATCCTGATCCCACCAGAGGGGTGGATTTCCAGTGGAT
>CM053248.1:8650796-8760301 GCA_028583405.1 Pogonophryne albipinna
AAATCAACGTAAAAATTACCATAGCGGACGTAATAGAGAAGCGAACAAAGCATATCTCAAAGTGCACGCCTGGACGGCAAAATGTTATACCCAGTATATTGCCGTAAATATGATGAAGGATTATCAGTCAAAATTTCTACGTGACACAAAGACATTGGATTAACCTTGAACGGCGTTTTTATTCCGGTGAACACAACTTTTGATCACAAATCAAAAAAGGTAAGACGAAATTATTGTAATATTTTTTAAACCGGATGTTGTTTACGTTCTCTTTTCTGGCTGATAGCTCCGCAATTCGGGGGCGTACAGTGATGATATTATATGTCTGGAATCTGTGGAGTCTCAGCTTTAAATCGTATATCTTGTTTGTGCAGTTACGATAAGTAATAAGGGCATTTCTACCGTGAGTGCTGTGCAAAATCTGTTAGCATTAGTTAGCATTTTTTCGCTCCATGCTAATTCAAAGGCTTGGTATTACTCTTGTGTTTCTTTTAGCTAAAAATGGTTCACATTGTCAGTTAGCGGAGTTTCTTAGCGTTAAAAGGGTATGGAACATTAATAGTTTCATAAATGTTAAGAAGCCCTGAGACATAGTCTCGTAAAAAAACTGTGGGGGGGGTCCACTGGGGGGACCCTCGGGCTTAAGAGGTTAAAGAACTTGAATTGACTTGATAAATAAGTGAAGATAAGAAGATGTATTAACCATGAATTAATCAATTGGTAAATTAAAAATAGCAGTAAAGAGGGAACTATTAAAGTAAAATGAGAATCATCCTAAAACACACTGAGGGATAAAGGGGGAGAGTACAGTGTAGAACCATATTCTTCAATCTTTTCATCATGTTTACAAATTATTCTTTTAGAGTTTTTATTCATGTGTGAATTTGGTAGTGTTTTAATTTGTTACAGTATTGATCAGTTCAAAGGGAGAGTTTTAGTAACATCTCTATAAGATCAGACAAATATTTATTTATATAGGCCATGTTGAAGGGAAAGCTAGTTCTAAACAAAATATAGTATTTCAATTTGAGGTATTGGCTTCACCATTGTAGCATATATTACTACAGGAGAACTTTTTATGGGGAAATAACTGTTGTTTGTCGTCCAAAATGTAGAGTTTAAAATTTAATTAAAATTTAAAAACAGCTAATTTAATTTTGAAAAAGCAATATAATTGGGAGTAAACAAATGTGGGGCCTTGGATCACCCATTGTAAAGGTGCATATTATTGACGACCAATAGGGAGAATGGGTCACTTGACCCACCCTGCAGTGGTTTTTAAAATCTTACTTGCAGCTTCACAGGGAGCGCACGGCACCAGATTATGAGTTTAAAAGACAAAGTGTCACCACCTCCTAATGGACATCTATTTAATTGGTAATTGGCTGACATTTAGAGATGTTAAAAAGTAAAAACATACCTACCATAAATGATCATTCCTAAATTCAACTACAAACCATTGATGAAATTACTTCTGTTTTTAAATCCTTAATAAAGGAAGGAGTGATTGTTACATGTTCGTACACCCAAGGTTCCACTCACTGTTAAAGAGGTTAACATTGTTCTTTAAGTGGACCAGAATTGAAGATAAATTAATATGAGTTATGAAATACATAGCAGAGCTTTCCAGATCCTAATAATGTTTTGACTCAAGATAATAATTATATGCACAAGTTTCTGAAATAGATCTATTAGACATTTTAATATAGATTAGGTGTTAATAAACTGCAGTAGTAGTACTATAAGGAAGTGACATTTTTGGCAAACACATTTCAGGAAATGTGGGAAACAGCTGTCCCAATGAAAAGTTAGAGATATCTTGAAAAGTATAGTTGTAATCGTGAATTAATTAATGATGGCGCTCCATATATGACAGATTTTTGTAGACAAAGGATACTGGCCTATGCTGAAATATCAAAGTCTCTGCAGAGCACGACACATGGCCAAAAGGACTGAGACCAAATGACCTTTGACCCTGACCGACAGTGTAACTTGAGAAGGCACTGTCAATGACTGACTCTGGGGCGAACCTGACCAAACTTGACTTTACAACCTGACAGTGTGAATGTGAATGTGAGTGTATGTCTGCATGTGATCAGTGCAACTGCATGATTTAAAACAATGACTAATCAAACATGCTTTTGGACTAACACATTATTCTGGGGCTCTGTGGGAGAGTAACTCAGTCAATGGTTACCTGAAGGTTTTCTTCCCATACAGGATTTTGGTTACACATGAGGTTCATGTGTAAAAAGGGGGAGTGTAAACTTCACAATGTACATTTTTCATTTAGAGACTGAAAGGAACCTGCTGCCCCAACTCGGATGTTCAATCTGACCATTGATTGACAGTTTTAGAATTGACCTGCTCCATATCTGGGGATAAGATACTGTTTGATGAATGTTGACATGTTTCTAATATTGATTGAGTTATAACAGGTAACACAGATGCAGAATCAGTGGCCAAGGGGCTACTGTGAGTGATGTAAGTCCAGAATGGAATACTGAGGAAGTTGACCTGTGATGATGAAACAATTTTGTAATATTTCAACAGGTATTAAAGTAACTGAGGTTTGAAATGTACAAAGAACATATTACAGTTAAAGCTAAAACATAGTAATGTAATGAGACATAATTTAATTTAGACAACATCATGTAACTAGCCTGGTAAAGAAGTAAAAGCCATAGACTTTATTGTTTAAGTCATTATAGGGATATACATTTCATCTAAATTCATAATAGAAAGACATTTGATGACAGTTTGTTGGAATTCTGTATTCATTTTTTCAGCTTGATAATATCTCAGCACTGACAGGTAAAGGCAGTATCACCAGGAAATCATTCACTTTGTCAGTATCATGGTTTTGGTTGTTTTTGAATCCATAACATTAGTGTGTTTCTTTACCAGAAACATTAGCAGTTCATATTATATTTAGATTTTAAATGGGATCTCAAGGATTTGATTTAAGAATAACACAGATGCTTGTCAGAAATTCAGAGCTATTGAAATATGTTATTTAGTTCACCTAGAGATGTTGGAGTTTTGTTTTGTTGCCACAGTCCAAGTATTAAGATTCTGAAGCTGCACTGGCAGATAGGAGGGCTACAATTAATTTAGAAAACCTGTTCACAGACGGCTGTTGTTTTAAGACACCCCACCAACAGGCTCCAAACAGCTGAGGGCCCAGGAGCCCTGAGCGTAGGCTTGAGGGATTTGTATCAGATTTCTCCACACAGATTGGTGACGCCAAAGAGGGACCCAGGAGGCCGACACAGCGGAGTTCGTCTGGCTGAAGGTCATCAGGACAAAGTGGCTCAACCCCAGGCTCTCCGGCCCCGACCGAGTGACCCAGCGGATCTCTCATGCCGTCCGTCTAGGAGGAAAGGGGGACAGCTGGAGCCAGTGTGCGGCGGGGAAACCACCTGCTAGGACCGTGGACGACATCAGGACGGACGTGGCCCTCGACGAGGAGGTCGACTCGGAAGCAGCCATCAGCGGACTGGAGGAGCAGGATCGGGAGGACATCCCTCCAGCAGTCGACCCGGGAGGCGTCATCAGCGGACCGGAGACGGAGGATCCAGAAGACATCTCTCTAGCAGGCAGCCCAGAAGCCGCCGTCAGCGGATCGGGGGGACAAAGACACGGCAAGCCAGGACGGCACAGGGGACTACACTCTCCGCTGAAATAGGTTGATATAGCCGGTGTGGAGTTTGTTTTAATATCCCATTTTTTGAGGAACTTTGTTTTAATATCCCATTTTTTGAGGAACTTTGTTTTAATATCCCATTTTTTGAGGGAGAAGCTGCCCCTTCCCCTTCGTACCAAATGCCCTTGTTGGCTTACGCGTCGGAGGAGGACGAGTACGATGACTCAGCCGACAAGGACAATTTTTTTAACATATTTTGGTCTCCCTCCACTGTCATAAGAAGTTGTTATGGTGGACTGTTCCTAAAGGTTTAAAGTGCTCTAAATCCCAGCGACTGATGGATTTATATAAATGTTGGGGAACAGACAGTAGAAAAGAATGACAGTGGTTATGTTTCAAATGCTGTGTATAAGTTGATCTCTGAAGGTGAGATCAAAAGAGGGGTTAAAGCAAACAGATATTGTTCTAAACTGTATTAAAGTAAACAGGTATTATCTTGAACTGTATTGAAGTGAACATGTATTATTTGGGACTGTTTTAAAGTAATCCTATATATAAACCTTCTTACCTACACTCAATGACCCAGGTACCCTGCCACACACACTTCCTCTCACCAGCACACACACATACACTCACTGACCCAGATATCAGCACACACACACACACACATACACTTCCCCCCCACCAGCACATGCACATGTTCTTATTCAAGGTTCTTCCTGGGGCCAGTATAATCTCAAGCACCAATATATCTGTGTACAATGTTTGATACTAATATCTCTGTGTACAATGTTTGATACTAATATCTCTGTGTATAATGTTTGATTGTTTGGGAAAGAATAGTTTGTGTGAAATCTTCCCTGGGAAAGTAAAGGAGTGAAGTTAGGTGGAAGATAAAAAGTGATTCTGACCTTGACTAGTTCCGAGGCTCTCACGCTTCACTTAGGAGTAAAATGGGACGGAAGAGCCGACCCACATCTCCGCCCCAAATATGTCCATATATACTGTTGTTTATTCATGCAAAATGCCCCCTGTTTCTGACTGGCTAGTCCCGATACCTGTATCGCACGGCAGTGGAGCGGGGAGCCCGGAGTGCTCTGTTACAGGGCACTCTGTATTTCGTATTGTGTTTTTTACCATTAAAATCAGATTATTGTTATAACTTTTATGCCGGTGTTTTGAACTCCTTCTCTTATTAAATCTGACCAGGCTCATCTAACGGACGGCGCGGAGCAGAGGTGGGCTTTAAGCCACCACTACTGTGTTTGTTCCAACATCCTCCCCCGGGTGACGTGGCCGAAGCGGGCGGGGATCAGATGACGTCAGTCCAATCACCGCGGAGGTTGCGAGGGCGGGACGGCCAATAACAGCTGATGAACTGCACAGCTCATTCACATGCACACACAAAACAGAGTTAACGGCACAAGGTAAACAGCGGCTGTAACAAACGGCCAGAACAGTCCTAGAGCTAATATTCAGATCAGTAAGATTCATCGGCAGCTTAGGACTATCATTAAGAGGCCATAACAATCGAGATGTGGTGCTATGGAAACTGATGATGGAGCGGACATTTACATTGCCAAAATGCCGGGAGTGGCTGCAGCGAAGAGACAACTAGATGTCCGACACGGTACAAATTGAAATACTGGAGATATTCGCCCATGCTGTTCAAAGAGAAATCGTGTCCGAAGCGAGAGAGCATCCTTTCTATGGTCTTACTGCAGATGCGACCACTGATATAAGTACATCAGAGCAATTTTCCATTACTTTGCAATACGTGGATTCAAAACTTGAGGCAGTGAATGCTTTCCTTGGATTTTACAGTGCACCTGATTCAACTGGAGAAACACTTTTTTCTTGCATAAAGGATGTTTTTCTGTGCTTGAATTTGCCACTGGAGCGTCTCAGGGGATTTTGCTTCGATGGTGCTGCGAATATGTCGGGCCGCATCTCGGGTGTGCAAGCCAAACTGAAAGAGCAGTGTCCATCTGCACTATACATGCACTGTAGTAACCATTGTTAGAGATTAAGCGGGATATCTTGTCCGCTTTTCTTATCTCCGCGCGTCCTTATCAAGCTGGTTAAAAACACAGGAAGGAATCCAGAGCTACCAAGTAATCGTTAAACAATAATCCACTTTAATGGTAATATGACAATGCAATACAATCAATACAGTACACATTCAATACAGTTATCTTGGGGATCCCGACATTACCTGATGCATTTCAGCCAGCCAGCCGGCCAAAGAGCCAGCCAGGCAGCCAGCCAGCCAGAGAAGAAAGAGGTTGAACCCAGCGTGTGTCTGTGCTTTATACTGGTCCTACACTGGGATGGGAGGAGACATCTGGTCCTCCTTTGTGGACCTCTCTGATTGGCCGCCCAAATGTCATAAACACCTTAGCCCTTATCTCTTGATCTAAGATGGCTGCCAACCAAGACCTGCGCTCAGCCTCCCCTCATGTCCCTTTGTTCTCCAAAACACATGTCAGCAGGCCCAAATCCAGCTCACGGTTTTACACAGATTATTTCCCATTTAAGCTTATTCATAGTTTGCTAACATGAATACATACAAATATTTCACTTCAATCCCCCTTTTGGACTCTCTCTAAAGAGACCAACTTACACAAGGCACTTGAAACATAACTACTGTCATTCCTTTCCACTATGTCTGTCCCCCCAATATTGTATGAATCTATCAGAAACTGAGACCCAAAGTACTTGAAATCTTTGGGAACAGAACACCACTTCCCATGGCAGTGAAGGAACCATGAGAGGGCAACCTGAGCGCTAGAAAGCAGTCTCGTTTTGTGGTGAATCCTCAGCCTCGACAAGTCCCCCAGCCCGCTGACAGCCGCTTCCTAGTCGTCTGCTGTAAGGATGTCCTCGAGGTCGTTGTCGTCCAGTTCACTGATGGCTGCTTCCGAGTCGACCTCCTCTGCGAGGGCCACGTCCGTCCTGATGTCGTCCCCGGTCCTAGCAGGTGGTTTCCCCGCCGCACACTGGCTCCCGGGGTACGGGCTGTCCCCCTTTCCTCCCACGCGGACGGCATGAGAGATCCGCTGGGTCACTCGGTCAGGGCCGGAGAGCCTGGGGTTGAGCCACTTTGTCCTGATGACCTTCAGCCAGACGAACTCCGCTGTGTCCGCCTCCTGGGTCCCCCTTTGGCATCATCAACCTGTGTGGAGAAATCTGATACAAATCCCTCAAGCATACGCTCCGGGCTCCGGGGCCCTCCTCTCTGCCAGTGCAGCTTCAGAATCTCAATACTTGGATAAAAATACTAAAAGTAAAACCCCCAATATCTCTAGGTGAACTAAATAACATATTTCAATAGCTCTGAATTTCTGACAAGGATCTGTGTTTATTTTTAAATGAAATCCCTGAGATCCTATTTAAAATCTAAATATAATATGAACTGTTAATGTTTCTGGTAAAGAAACACACTAATGTTATGGACTCAAAAACGACCAAAATCATGATACTGACAAAGTGAATGATTTCCTGGTGATACTGCTTCTACCGGTCAGTGCTGAGATATTATCAAGCTGAAAAATGAATACAGAATTCCAACAAACTGTCATCAAATGTCTTTCTATTATGAACTTAGATGAAATGTATATCCTCATAATGACCTAAACAATAAAGTCTATGGCTTTTACTTCTTTACCAGGCTAGTTACATGATGCTGTCTAAATTAAATTATGTCTCATTACATTACTATGTTTTAGCTTTAACTGTAATATGTTCTTTCTACATTTCAAACCTCAGTTACTTTAATACCTGTTGAAACATTACTCACCGGTCAACTTACAGCAGCCCCTTGGCTACTGATTCTGCATCTGTGTTACCTGTTATAACTCAATCAATATTAGAGACATGTCAACATTCATCAAACAGTATATTATCCCCAGATATGGAGCAGGTCCATTCTAAAACTGTCAATCAATGGTCAGATTGAACAATTGAGTTGGGGCAGCAGGTTCCTTTCAGTCCCTAAATGAAAAATGTATATTGTGAATTTTACACTCCCCCTTTTTACACATGAACCTCATGTGTAACCATGGATTATAAGAAAATACCAAACATTTTCCCAAATGTACATCCATCATTTCCACAGTAAACACTTCAGTGAGATGAAGTGTTTCTCTCCATCCTTCAGTCCTAAAAGAAACAGAATCTTCATGTTTTAGTTTGAGTTTCACATTCTGCAAACTGCCACCTCCTGTGGGAGTAAAATATCATCAAGTGGACTAGAAACGGGTAATAATATGTTAGTCCAAAAACATGCTTGGTTAGTTATTGTTTTAGAACCATGCAGTTACACTGATCACATGCCGGCATTCATTCACACTCTGTCTGTCAGGTTGTAAAGTCTTGGTCTGGACAGATTCACCCCAGAGTCAGTCATTGACAGTGCCTTCCCAAGTTACACTGTCGGTCAGGTTCAGAGGTCAGCTGGTCTCAGTGTTTTTGGCCATGTGTCGTGCTCTGCAGAGACTTTGATATTTCGGCATAAGCCAGTATCCTTTGTCTACAAAAATCTGTTATATATGGAGCGCCATCATCAATCAATTCACGACCACAACTATAATTTTCCAGATATCTCTAACTTTTCATCGGAACAGCTGTTCCCCACATTCCCTGAAAAGTGTTATCAAAAAATGTCACTTCCTTATAGTACTACTCCTGCAATTCATTTACACCTAACTAGTATTAAAATGTCTAATAGATCTATTTCAGAAACTTGTGTACATCACTATTATCTTGTGTCAAACCATTACTAGGGTCTGTGTAGCTCTGCTATGCATTTCATAGCTCATCTTCAATTCTGGTCCACCTAAAAAACAATGTTAAACTCTTTAGCAGTGTGTGGAACATCGGGTGTCCAACCATGCAACAATTACTCCCTCCTTTATCAAGGATTTAAAAACAGAAGTCATTTCATATTTCCATCTTAAAGCCCTCCTATGGTAATAACTATGGCACAATGGTGAAATCAATACTTTAGATTGGAATACTATATCTGGCTTGGCACTAGCTCTCCCTTTAACATTATCCATTCAAATAAAGATTTGTCCTATAGAGTGGTTCCTAAAACTATCCCTTTAATGGTGATCAATTTTGTAACAAATGAGATCACTACTATATTCACACGTGAATAAAAATCTCTTGAAGAATGATTTGTTAACATGATGAAAAGATTGAAGAATATGGTTATATTCTGTCATGTATCTCCCTTCTCCCTCAGTGTGTTTTAGGATGATTCTCATTTTACTTTAATAGTTTCCCCTTTACTGCTATTTACAATTTACCCATTGATTAATTCATGGTTAATACAACTTTTTATCTTCACTTATTTATCAAGTCAATTCAAGTTCTTTAAATGTGCGCTTATAAGTGTGTTTATGTGTAAACTCACTCATTCCCGTTGATTCCCTTCTCCTCTCCTCTGGTTTATCTCAAGCCTTGATCCCTGGCCACCTCACATTCTCGGCCAAGACCCCTGATTCTGACTCCTCCCCCTTTGTCCATCAGCTGTCACTCTTTGAGGCAGCCATCTGCCCAGCTACATCTGCAGCCCCCATCATGCCACTGTTCTTGCACTGCTTTGCACTTCATCTCCTCCTTCACAGTCTCTCTGCTGCTTTATGGAGGGCGGATTCTGCTCTCATGTCCCACACTTTGCTCTGTTTGAGGGACTGATAGATCTCTGCCTGTCAGCAAGCTGTTTGGTTCTGGATGCCACAGGTGGAGATAGTTCTGGATGCAGTTCTTATTGTTGTTGTTGGTTCAGCTCTGGTTCACTGAGAAGGAGGAGTCTCCTGTTGGGTTAGGCTTTTGATTGCTCAAGCGGATCGGGGTCTTAGCCGTCTGACATGCAGAGAGAGAGAGTCCAGGTCTCGGGACGCATAACCTATAAAAATTCTAGCACACTGAGGCGAAATAGATCCCACCCTTTTCACCCCGTCTCTTTCTAATCATACTATCTGTCTTAGTAGTTAAATGCCATCCAAACAACACAATTAATGTCTACTAATGATATTACATAAACTCCCTCTAATAATCGTTTCATCCATTGTGACATATTTACCCAAACTAAGTTTCTCAACACCCACATGTTTCCAGCATCGCATATTCCACACACTATGAAAGAACCCCTCCGCATTCAAAAATCACACTGCTATCTAGCAACAATTGTAAAGTTGCACAGCACACCACTCAGATCACAGTAATGTAATTTGACCCAAGCGTAGGCCTATTTCGTTCCTAAAAATGTTAGCAAACACCAAACTCCACCTACCACATTTATAGATAAATTGATTTAGCAAAATGAAATCTTACGTAATTCAAAATGTGACCAAAGAACACTGATTTGTCTTACACAAGATTGTGTAACTGACTAGACTGAGTTCAATAAAAATTAAACCATACGACATGTAGTCTGGCTTCAATAAAAAATCCTATCATTTGATCATATTTTCTTGTCTCTCTCTGTGTCTCTCTCTCTGTCTCTCTCTCTGTCTGACAAACTTACAAAACCGTCTGTGTACTTTCTACTCTTTCTTCACAACCTTAAAAACACAATTTTGGTGAATTGTTTGCGTTTTCAGTTTCCTATCTACATTAAACAACCACCAACTTAGAGTCACTGTGGTATGATCAACCCAACTCCTAAATATCATTACAATGTATATTTCTTACAGTGAGTTTGTTATTTAATGTTTAACAAATTATCCTCTTTTTTATGTCTAATCTAGGTGGAATAATCCACTATCATATTTAATTTGAATCGAACCTTAACCTCTATGTACTTCATATACTCAGTAAATCTCTTTTTACTGTCCCTCAACGTTTCTGTATGTAATTAAATTCTTCTGAAATACGATTAAGTACAATTCCCAGTTAATGACAAATACCATGAAATTCACAATGCAATGCAATAGTAAAAACCACGATGTGACGTAACTGTATCCCTCAATGCTAAAAACAACAAATTATAGTATCTTATTTATTTCAATATCTACCACCTCAAATCACACATTGATCCATTAATTTTCAATGTTATTCACTCCAACTTCAGATCACTCGTCGATCCTTCACTCCTTGCTTTAAATTTAACGCTCAGCATCCATTTTCCAGAGCAATGTCCAGCAATTAGAGCAGAAATGTGGAGAAAGGGGGGCTTTCTTAAACCCATGGTATTCTACCATTATGACTTCGCATCTCTTCATCTGACGTGTTCACTTGTATTAATATACTGGGCTATTGTCGTTGTTACTATTAACGTGCTCCCCGTATAAAAATGTCAAAGGGGTGTTACCCCCTTTTAGCCACTAGATGGCAGCAGCAGACCACAAATGAGCTTCACCCTTCTGAGTGCATTTTTCGAGCTCTGCAGACAACCGCTCCCACAGGTATTTTTAGGTAAAAATCACCCAGATTCATTCCCCGTACAGTTTGTCCAGCTTCTATAATGTGACGTAACCTTCATCACACGTTAGCTTTTCAAATTAAGTTTACAATCCAAGGGAAACAAGATCCGGTCCCCGTCACACTTTGTGAGGTTCGCGTTCTCTCCCTCGATTTTAACATATAACAGACCTCTGGCTTATTTAGCTTTCTTCAGCCTTGGTCTGTCATCTCAGTTTTAAACGGCGACCCGATCTTAAATATCGGGTTTCCAGGTTTTGCAGTGCAGGACTGAAACCTCGCAACCTACAAACTGCACCGTTTCTACGTCACTCAGGAATATAACTACCTGTAGATCCACGCCAAACCGCTCTATTTACGTTATGCAGGACTTTCCGTCTACCTGGCGATCAACGTTCTCGTTTTGTATATAACTTTCCTAACATAGTAAAATATGCATTGTATATTCCATTTAAACTTTAAAAACACCGTGTAACGTCTACAGACAATCCTAACTGTTTAGCGTATCCAATTACAGACTTTTGATTTCCAAAACAGTCGTCTGCTAACCTTATTTGTCAGGGCCCAGCTGATTGTCTGAGATGTTTGAAAGCGTTTGCCCTCGACCTATTCCGGTCGTCTGGATCCTTCCTCAGCATTGTTCGACGTCGAGTCACCAACTGTTAGAGATTAAGGGGGATATCTTGTCCGCTTTTCTTATCTCCGCGCGTCCTTATCAAGCTGGTTAAAAACACAGGAAGGAATCCAGAGCTACCAAGTAATCGTTAAACAATAATCCACTTTAATGGTAATATGACAATGCAATACAATCAATACAGTACAAATTCAATACAGTTATCTTGGGGATCCCGACATTACCTGATGCATTTCAGCCAGCCAGCCGGCCAAAGAGCCAGCCAGGCAGCCAGCCAGCCAGTGAAGAAAGAGGTTGAACCCAGCGTGTGTCTGTGCTTTATACTGGTCCTACACTGGGATGGGAGGAGACATCTGGTCCTCCTTTGTGGACCTCTCTGATTGGCCGCCCAAATGTCATAAACACCTTAGCCCTTATCTCTTGATCTAAGATGGCTGCCAACCAAGACCTGCGCTCAGCCTCCCCTCATGTCCCTTTGTTCTCCAAAACACATGTCAGCAGGCCCAAATCCAGCTCACGGTTTTACACAGATTATTTCCCATTTAAGCTTATTCATAGTTTGCTAACATGAATACATACAAATATTTCACTTCACCATGCACTTGATCTGGTATTACAAGAACTTCGTGGCGAGGGAAGTTTGTGTTGTTGCAGACACATTAAACTTCGTACGGAGTGTCTCAGTGGTGGTCGGGGAGTCATCAAAGCGCAAGATGCTGTTCCAGTCCATGTTTGGTGATGATGAGGCGGTTTGCAACTTGCTGTCATTATGCCCGATTCGGTGGGCCGTACGCACAAGGGCGATTTCACGTGTTGTCTCCTCATATATCAATCAATCAATGTTTATTTATATAGCCCAATATCACAAATGTTACATTTGTCTCAGTGGACTTCACAGTTTGTACAGAATATCAGTATGACAATACGACACCCTCTGTCCTTAGACCCTCACATCGTACAAGGAAAAACTTCCGAAGAAAACCCACAGTTTTAAAGGGAAAAATGGGAGAAACCTCAGGGAGAGCAACAGAGGAGGGATCCCTCTCCCAGGACGGACAGACGTGCAATAGATGCCGTGTGTAAATTGAAATGATAATACATTTGCAACATAGGTAGTCCAAATGTTTGGAAATGCATGTGTGTATAATAGGAAGATGAATCCACGAGGATATCCATCCAGGACCTATGATCCATGACCACAGCCACGACTCAAGATCCAGGGCTCGCGATGCAGGACACAGGACCGCAGGATCATCCATGACTCCGGATCCCAGCGTATATAGACACCAAAAAGAAAGAAATTTGGGGAAGCTGGGTTAATCGGAACATGAGAGTACACAGGTATAGACAGAGAGAAGGAAGAAGTAAGATGTCCCCCGACAAACTAAGCCTATATCAGCAAAACTAGGGGCTGAATCTAATCAGCCCTAACTATAAGCTTTATCAAAAAGGAAGGTCTTAAGCGCACTCTTAAAAACGGATAGGGTGTCTGCCGCCCGAACACAAACTGGAAGCTGATTCCACAAATGTGGAGCTTGATAAGAAAAGGCTCTGGCTCCCATTGTACTTTTAGAGACTCTAGGAACAACCAACAACCCTGCATTCTTGGAACGCAATGCCCTAGTAGGACAGTAGGGTATAATGAGTTCTTTAAGGTAAGATGGCGCCTGCCCATTAAGGGCTTTGTAGGCGAGAAGAAGAATTTTAAATTCTATCCTGTGTTCTATAGGGAGCCAGTGTAAGGCAGCCAGAACAGGAGTAATGTGGTCCCTTTTCCTAACTCTGGTTAGTACACGAGCTGCAGCATTTTGAATCAGCTGAAGCGACTTGACTGACTTCTTGGTACACCCTGATAATAAAGAGTTACAATAATCCAGCCTTGAAGTAACAAATGCATGGACTAGTTTCTCTGCATCGTTTTGAGGCAAGATATGCCTGATTTTTGCAATGTTACGTAGATGGAAGTAGGCGGTCCTTGAAATTGATTTTATGTGGGCGTTAAAGGATAAATCCTGATCAAATATAACACCAAGATTCCTTACAGTCTCACTGGAGGCCAAATTAATGCCATCCATAGTTAGTATATCTTTAGATAATTTGTTTCGTAGATTCTTCGGGCCAAGTACAATAACTTCAGTTTTGGTCGTGTTTAACATCAAAAAGTTTAAGGGCACTGAGATCGAGCAAAACAAGAATAGAGACAAGTCCCTTGTCGGAGGCTATTAGAATGTCATTTGTGACTTTAACCAGAGCTGTCTCTGTGCTATGATGTGTTCTAAAGCCAGACTGAAAATCTTCAAATAAATCATTGTTTTTTAAGTAATCACACAACTGTTTTGCGACTGCTTTCTCAATAATCTTTGAGAGGAACGGAAGATTAGAAATAGGTCTATAATTGGCTAAAACCTCTGGATCGAGGTTGTGCTTTTTAAGAAGCGGTTTTATCACTGCTACTTTGAATGATTGTGGAACATAGCCTGATAATAAAGACATATTCATAATAGTTAATAAAGAAGTGCTAATTAATGGAAAAACTTCCTTCAACAGCTTAGTTGGAATTGGGTCTAACATACACGTTGATGGTTTAGAAGAGAGAATCATTGAATTTAATTGTTCAAGGTTAATGGCTGAAAAGCATTCTAGTTTACTATCTAGTGTAATATTAGAACTTACGTTTCCGGGAGCTGTTGATAACACTATACTGGTCAAAGGCAAGAGGTCATTAATTTTGTTTCTAAGAGTAACAATTTTATCGTTAAAAAAGCACATAAAATCATTACTACTGAGTGCTATGGGAATAGAAGGCTCAATCGAGCTATGGCTCTCTGTCAGCCTGGCTACAGTGCTGAAAAGAAATCTTGCATTATTCTTATTCTCATCTATTAATGAAGAGTAGTAGGCTGCTCTCGCTTTACGCAGTGCTTTCTTATATTCATTGAGAGTAATATGCCAAATTAAACGAGATTCTTCAAGTTTAGTGGAACGCCATATCCTTTCAAGTTGTCTCGACTTTTGCTTTATTTTGCGGGTTTCGGCATTATGCCATGGAGCTAATCTATGTTGTTTTATTTTCTTCTTTTTCAAAGGAGCAACAGAGTCTAATTTTATTCGCAGCGCATCTGTAGCACTATCAACAACATGATCAATTTGGGGTGGTGTACATTTTGTATAAGTTTCCTCCCCTACATGCAGACATGCTATCGAGTTAAGTATTGGTGGAATCTCTTCCTTAAATTTGGCTATAGCACTAACAGATAGGTTTCTGCTGCTGGAGCTTTTGACTAATGCTTTGTAGTCTAGTAACAGTACTTCAAAAGTTACTAAGAAATGGTCGGATAAAGCAGGATTATGCAGTTCGACTAATAGTTGCTCAATTTCAATACCATAAGTCAGAACAAGGTCGAGAGTGTGATTATAGCAGTGGGTTGGTTTATTTACACTCTGACAGAAACCAACAGAATCTAATATAGAGTTAAATGCAACAGTAAGGCTATTTTTATCATCGTCAACATGAATATTAAAGTCACCTACGATAATTACTTTATCTGTTTTAAGTACCAAAGTTGATAAAAACTCAGAGAATTCTGATAAGAATTCTGAATAAGGACCTGGTGCACGGTACACTGTAACAAATAAGATTGGCTGCAAAGTTTTCCAGGTCGGATGCGTAAGACTAAAAACGAGACTTTCAAAGGAGGTATAATTTAATTTTGGTTTAGTATTGATAAGTAAACTTGAGTCAAAGATTGCTGCAACTCCACCTCCTCGGCCCACACCTCGGGCAATATGAGTATTGATATGGCTGGGTGGAGTGGCCTCATTTATGCTGACATATTCTTCATGTCTCAACCAAGTTTCAGTGAGACAGCATATATCAATATTATAATCTGATATTAAATAATTTACCAATATTGCTTTAGATGCTAGAGATCTTATGTTTAAGAGACCACATTTAATATTCCTGTTTTGTTGCACTGTAGTAGTTGTTACATTTACTTTTATTAGGTTATTATGTATGACACCTCTATTAGGTTTTACCTTTAATTGTCCTTGGGCAGACACACACACCGCTAATATTGGGTATTTTATTGGGTTCGGGATTCCTATGGATGACTGCCTAGGAGAGAGCGCAGAGAAGCGTGTAAGACTGCGACTCCGCCTCCTGGTCTCAACTCCAGTTTGTCATGGATTAAGTCCACAAAGCCCTGAAATGTTTGCCGAAATGAGATTTGCACCTTCCAAAGTAGGAAGCCCTTTTGCAGACACTGAAGATGCTTGAGCAAGACAAGACAGTCAGGAGAGATACTCAGGCAAAAGTATCTGGTCTATACAAACAAGCCACAAAAGCCAAAACATACTTTGGCCTTTTGTGCTGTGAGGCTCTTTTTGGACCATGCGAGACCGTAGCCAGAGCTCTCCAAAGTGAGAAGGCAAGTGCGAAGGGGGCACTGGAGTGTGTGAGTGCGCTACGACAGCGCATGCATGGACTGAGAGAAGATGGATTTATCCAGGAGATGACTGCCAAAGTGGCTGCTTGTGCAGAAAGAAACAACCTGAAAATACCCCTTCCTCCACGAATCAACAGAACCCCTGCCCGATTAAGAGATACGGAGGAGACAGAGGCCATCGTGACTGATGTAGGAGAGCAGCAGTGGCGGTGTGAGTTCTATGAGGCCTTGGATCTTGTGACAACCGAGCTGGATCGCCGATTTGACCAAGAAGGCCTACAAGTCGCTCCCCTGAGAGAGCAAACTGTCATCAATGCCGCAAACGGAGAATACTCAGGCACGAGAGATTACTGCTGCACAGGTGCCCGATCAGTTTGATAAATCTCGTCTACATATGCAGCTCACATTGCTGGGTAACCTCTCCAAGACAAAAGGACTCAAGACAGCTCAAGATGTTGCAGGATTCATCGGAGCACTGCATCCTCAAACCAGGGAACTCCTGACAGAAGTGGAAAAGTTGATCGAACTTTGTCTATGTCTACCTGTCTCTGCTGCTACCTCTGAGCGTTCCTTCTCCACCCTTCGCCGCCTCAAAACCTAGCTTCGGAGCAACATGACACAGAGACGACTGACACACCTGGCCGTAATGCACGTACACAGTGACATTCTTGATCGGATGGACATCCAGCCACTGATGAAAAGATTCATCGACAACACCCCTGAACGGAAGTCCACATTTGGGGTCTTCAAATAGGTAAAACATGCATTATTAATCATTTTTGGTTATTTGCTGCCGCCGTGCATAATCTGTATACTGGTTAATATCATGTTTGTGGTATTTGAATTATTATGTTATGGTTATTTTGCTGCTGCCGCCGTGCATAATCTGTATTGGTCAATATCATGTTTGTGGTATTTGAATTATTATGTTATGGTTATTGCTGCAATAAATTCCACATTGTTGGTCAAATAATATTTTATATCTTTGTAGTGTGTGTGTGCTCGCGCTCTTGTGCGTGCTCTATATTGCCTATATATATATATATATATATATATATATATATCTGAAGGGGTTGCCGGGAGAGATGAGTCGTCTCTTCCAATTGGAAAGAGGGCGAGGCCCGCGTCAGAGGTCCACTCATCAGACAAGCTCCCTAGCTTTGTTTGATGATTGATCAGTAAGTTAGCTAGCGAAATTGAGAAAGACAAGATGAAGAACAGTAACAAAAAAGAAAGGGTGGTGGGGCTGAAAAAGCCAGAATGAAAAAACGAAAATTGCTATAGGAAGATGCTGGAACATTTTCGAAAATCACAGAGCTGTTTAGTAGAAGGGCTTCCGCTCCCAGTCGCAGTAATAAGGAGGAGAATGAAAAGGAAGATGATGAACCACAGACCCGGCATATAATGACAGCAGGTGCAGTGTGCAGGGCTGTGTTAATTTATGTTACTGTTAGCAATAGCATTAGTTGACTGAGTAAACCGTCAAGAAAAAAGTTTAGCGATGTTACGACTAGTATAATATGCCCACGGCCAGTGTTGGGCAAGTTACTTCCAAAATGTAATATATTACATATTACTTATTACTCTCTTTTGAAAGTAATAAGTTACATTACAAAATTACTGTCTCTGAAATGTAATGAGTTACACTACTTTAGTTACTTTTTTAAGTTACTTTCACCAAAATAACCGCAAAAGAATTTTAAATGCTAAAATGTGGTTTAGTGCAGCTCATTATACATCCAGTGAAGGGCAATGTGGTAGCATAACAACTGTGTAGGCCCTTGAGGCTACTAACAACTTGTATGACACGGCTTAGTTGAATACTCGATTCTGATTGTAAATTCTTAACATGTGACACGTTGTTAATACAGTACAGACCACTGTCAATGACTATAATGAAGGTTGCTAAGGAAAGAAAGAGAAAGGAAAAGAGGTTAAAAGACGGAGCGCTGGACGTCAGATAAATCACCAGAAGAAGGCAGACAGGAAGTAAACAATAACAGGGCACGGAATGGGCTCTGTAGTGTGTTTAGTATATGGCCATGTACAGGCCCGGTTCCAGAACAAAATGACTCAGGGTGCCTCTGAGATTACAGGGGGTGCAGCAGTAGCAGGTTTACATGAGCAATAGTGGCCGGCAACAGCAATGAAAAATAGCATTGATGGTCCCCAATAAACAGATTATGGCATTTGTTATGTTTTGAAACCAAGCAAGTGAGAACATTTCAATTGAGTTAAAAGTGCAATCCTGAAATATTTCATATAGTCCAAAGTGGACTGTGGCAAAGAAAAGCACAAAAGCTTCAAAGTTGTACTGATAAAACAAATGAGAACGTATTGTAAATCAAGGCAAATATTATTTGAACCAGCTCATGGTTTGAAATGGCAAACATTGAAAAGCAAAAGTATTGTTAAAACCATGTACTACATCATCACCTTGGTCCCATCATATACTCTGGGAAGAGAATATTTACTGTGCTTGAAAACTGGTATCACATCTTCCTGTGAGGTTGACTTTGTGACCTGGAGAACATTTCAGCTGCAACATCAGCTTGTTGATAAGCTTGGGATATGAGATCTTTTTGTAGCCATTCGTGGTGAAGGCATCTGTGCTATTGTATGCATTATTTTTGACCCAACATTTCTACAGGCATGGCAGAATATGGCACTATTTTCACATGAATATTCTAGCCCTTGTCTATTTGTATACCACGAGCTGCAACATGACCGCCGAACCCCACTGTACAGGCGGGTACTTGTTTAGATATACCTGGGCAGGCTCTGTTTTGCCGTGGTATCCTGGCTGGCACCTGCGGGCCGCAGAGGGGCTGCGTAGTTTCGGGCAACGAAGAGTGCTGCTCCCGGGGTTGAGGGCGGCGAGTCAGGCGGGAGTAAGCTAGTGTCCACAACGGAGGGTAACGTGATGTCCCCATCTGACCTGTTGCTACGGTCTGCAGTAGATGCAGTGTTGCTGGCGTTTAGTGATGGTTGCTTTAACCATTTTCGTATAAATGATTATCCACAGATGTGTGTCACTGCTGTGGAAGCACTTTGGAAATGATGCACGCGCAGCGGAGCAGGTCACGCGCACCAGACACAATTTGTTGTTTGTATTTTTCGCTCCGTTCTCTTTTTTGAATAGAGGGTGCATAACATTCAACTGCCCGAATATCCCGACGCGAAGCCTGAAGGGTAAACACCAGGTTTACTAATCTACCCGCACAATTTGTCTGGTGTCGGAATGTCTCGCTATGTTAGTACATTCTTAAAAAACAAAACACCATTTAATTTCGGGTTAAAATGTGTTGTAACTGCGTTACTGAGCATTGTAACGGGTAATATATTACCCACATTTCATTAGTAATGCGTTACATTACTTCGTTACAGCAAAAAGTAATATATTACTGTAACTCCGTTACTTTTGTAACGCGTTACACCCAACACTGCCCACGGCTGTGATTGACAACCTGGACAGCCAGTCAGAAGCTAGAATGCCAACCTAGAGAGCCAATCAGAACCTAGAACGGGCTGCAGGGCTGGCCAGACTATTATATTGTGCATAAAGTTACATGCATTAGGATAGAGTCATGATATTCAAAGTTAAATTATATAATATTAATAATATATAATATTAATAATAATATATAATATTAATAATAATAATAATTTTAAATAATTATATTAAATAATATTAATATTGAATAATATTAATATTGAATAATAAGGACACAGAGATGTGTGGCCAATTCACTATTGCATTCATTTTAGTGATTGACATTACTGTGCATGATATTGTATTCCTTGAAGTTGGTTATTTAATACTGGACAAGTGCTCTCATAATGACTATTATAATCATTTGTTGGTTAGACCACATGGCATTGATTGAATGTCTGAGCTGCATGTGCATTGGCACTTCTTTTTGTTTACAGCCAGGCAGAGGCAACCATTTTTGACTATACCCATTTGCTATACTATTGTAGGCTACTGACTCCTACATATCCACTTTGACACACTTCACACATGACACGGACATTTTTAAGAAACCTTAACTAAAGGAAGGTTTCATTTTGCGCCTTACTCCTGTTGTCCATCTCTTTTATGTTATGGCTTGACTCTGGGGAATCTAGCCATAACAGTATACAGTATATGAGCATGTAGATGTATAATTTATCTGTAGGCTACAAGGGTGGCCCGCATGTGTGGGTGGCGGCCCGGCGGGCCGGTGTGTCGGCCGGTGCGTCTGAACGTCCCAGGCTGAATTTGTGTCCCAGTCCACCCCTGACTGTGTGTGTGTGTGTGTGCGTGCTCGTGTTCTTGTGCGTGCTCTATATTGCCCGTAATAGTGTTCACTGGAGTCCATTGTTATGCCACTGTGTGTGTGTGTGTGTGTGGTTTTGAATGAATGTTAAATAAAGAATGCTGGAAATAACTGCATTTCCATTAGCCTATATGCTATGCAGAGACTGCCTTCTTCATGTCGTGAATTGCAGCTGATGTTTTAATATGGCAATTGGCAATTTGACTTATACAACATTCGCAAGTTGTACATTTGACTCATACAATAACCCACCTTCGAGTGATGCTCTAGTTTCTTCATGTTTAGTTTTTTTTCCCTCTTGCTTGCGCCGGACTGAAACTGTCTTTTCACCGACATCTCTTCACCTGCACTAGTGGCCGTATCAAAGCCGTGATTGGTCAGATGTCGATTCATTGCAACGGTGTCGGGTTACAGACGTGCTCCCCTTTTCACCTCTCACTCTCGCCTGTCAGCGGGGGTGTGCGGAGAACTGCGCGGAGGACTGCGCACAGCAGCTGAGGCCCTCTGGGCGGGGCCCCCTGCGCAAGGCGGGGCCCCATGCAGCCTGCGTGATTGGCCTGTAGGGATGGGCGGCCCTGAGAGAGAGCATAAGCTAAGTCAAACAAGAACGCAGGAGATAGGTTTAAGCTAAGCTAAGAGACCAAGGCCCTTTCTCATTTCATCAAATCCCCCTCCTCGACTCCTCGACTCCTCGGTCCTCCGGTAGTGACCCGGAAATGAATTTCAGCGCGCCATGTTGAAGGACATCTCATTTCTCTAAATGCACTTCGAGGACCGAGGATCGAGCGTCGAGGAGGCTCTCTGGAGGAGCTATAACCGAGGATACACTGATGGGTCCTCCACGTTCCTCCACGGCTCCTTCGTGGATGCATTTCCGGCAACAGAGATGTTTCAAAGAGTCGTGACGCACGGCCGGACTTATCTCAGCCAATGACAGCTCTGCATGCATCCCCTGGATATTATTTTATTAACTGCTTTCATCGCGATGCGATGTTTACAGAGACAACAGCTGTGAGGTCCGCAGAAAGCAGAGCAGTGTGTATAATATATATCACTCGTATAACAGGCCTACTCTCTTTATTTGCTGTAGTTTAGTAGATATCTACAAACAAAGAGTCGATATTTTTCTAAAACCATTTAGTGCTTCACAATAAAATACACAACGGCTGTAGCCTGTTTTAGGAGCTGTATGTGCGTGTGTGTGGTGTAGGTGTGTCTGGTACAGTGTGTGCGTAGATGCAGCGGACAGACAAGTCCCAGTTGGTTTGGTGTCCTCTGCTTACTTTTAATACTTGTAAATAAAACTTTTGGCCCGTAATTTATTTTCCTCATTGTAGCGACCAGAGGGGAGAGGGGGGGGGGGGGGGGATCCAGTCTCTGATAGTGTTACGTTACTATGAGAGTGCTCTGTTTGATTCTGAAATTGTATATTTATATAAATATATATATATATGTGTGTGTGTGTGTGTGTGTGTCCGCATCTGTAGCCTGTTATTGTCTCATTATACCGCACTGTGAATGAATCAAAGTAAATATAAGTCATCATGAACACATCTGTCCATCAGACAGAGGGCTGCTGTGCCTCCTGTCATCATTAATGGACGTCTCTTTAAAATGACCGCTCAGAGGAGAGGAGTTCTAATTTCTCTAACCGCCTGCTGCTTCCCCTCCTCTCTCCTCGGTTCCCCTCCTCGGCTCCTCCGCTCGCATCTCCTGTGGGCGGGACTAAGTATCGAGGATAGGAGTCGAGGAGGGGAGTCGAGGAGGGGAGTTCGAGAAATGAGAAAGGGCCCAAGACAATTACCAATGTGTTTAGACGACGAACTGGTGAATACTGGATGAAGAAACCTGGTATATATGCAGGTGTAGGTGAGTAGTTGTAATCAGAGAGATGAGCAGCAGCTGAGGAGATGAGTTGGCGGGAATCGGAATTAGGTCAGCCCAGCGCCATATAGATAGAAGAGTTCTCATTCATAACACTCCGTTCGATGTCTCACTATGGGATGCGCCTCAACGCGTATGCAAACAGAAGCATCAATCTCATTACGCCAATCCTGATTGGCTGGTGATCTTGACGTCAACGTCAGGGAATCCACCCACCCTTTAAGTAGCTTGCGCTACGACGCAGCGTCATTCAAACACCTCTTCTCGCTTCAGAGCACATCTCGATTTACTTTTTTGCTTTGCAAGAAGACTGAGCAATATTAACACACCGGTTAATATTGTAATCTGCCTCGCCGTTCTTTCTGTCGAAATAACGGTAAGGTTTGATTTTTTCTTCAAGCTAGTAACATACCTGTTGCTAATGTGTTCTTCCCTCCACACCGACACCACGGTAAAGAGGACGTTCTCTTTTCTCTCTCACACCAGAGGAGACAGAGATAAAAAAAAGGTATTAACACACCAGTTAATATTCTTTAAAGAATAAAATCTACACCGTCGCCTTTTTTCCTTTCGGACTAACGGCAAGGTTGGATTTTTTCTCAGTAACATACCTGTTACTAACGCGTCCACTCCACGCCGACACCCCGGCGATCGAAGATGGACCCTTCTCTCCCTCACACCAGAGTTGTCAGGGGCTCGGCTATGCGGCGGCGGGTTTAAGATTTCAGGCACAGACTCACACCAGGTCTGCTCGTCCTGCCTCGGGCTGGAACACGCCCGGGAGGCTATCGATAACCCCGGCTCGTGCGGGCATTGTACCCGCTTCACCATGAAGAGTCTCCTCCGACGGTTAGCACGCCAAGCTAGCTTGTCGGGACAGGACCCCCTCATGTCCGCTGATTCGCCGTCCGGCAATCAAGACATGGTGGCGTCCGCCGCAGAGATTGAGCCTCACGCTGTGTCAGACTGGGGCTCAACAACAGCGACAACTGCTGAACTGGAGCCCCACGCCGTTTCAGGCTGGGACCCGGTGGCGGCAAGAGCCGCGAGAGCGGAGCCCCGCGCTGTGTCAAGCTGGGGCTCCCAATTGGACCTCACCATGGTTCCACCCGCGGAGGATGTCCTGGAGTTGGACTACATGGAGGACGAAGAGGATACCTCTGAGTTCCTCCTGTCTGACTCGGATGGGGATGACATCTTCGTTTCATCGGCTCAGGCTGCAAAGCCGGGAGCGATGTCCGCTCCCCCGGGCGAGAGCACACCAGCTTCGCCCGTCCTAAGCATGGACTTGCAGGCCGTGTGTCAACGCGCTGCGTCCAGGCTGGACATCCCATGGCCTAAAGTGGCCAAGGAGACCTCCAGATCTCGCTACGATGTTCGCCTTTCAGGGTGTCTGTTATGAGTACAGAGTACTTCCCTTCGGTCTGTCTCTCAGCCCGCGAGTGTTTGTACGGTGTACGGAAGCCGCGATAGCCCCGTTAAGACAACAGGGTATTCGCCTGGCAACTTATCTGACGATTGGCTCCTTCTCGCACAGTCGGAGCAAGAGGCTATTACGCAGACGAATGTCCTCGTAAAACACCTGCTCGACTTGGGTTTCGTAATAAACACAGAAAAGAGCATGTTGTCCCCAGCCCAGACTGTACTCTTACATGAGGGAGTTTCAGCGCTGGGTAGCTGCCCTCAGATTGGACCCCGCGCGTCATGGCGCGCGGAGAGTGATGGTCACTATGAAATGCGTAATGGCACTGCGCCACTGGCTACACCCGACTTTTCTAGTACGGGGCGTGCCTATGGGTGTTGTCCTATCGCGGAAGGTGGTCACCACAGACGCATGTCTGACGGGCTGGGGGGGTATATACGAAGGTCGACCTGTGAGGGGTCTCTGGAGCAGAGACCTCCAACGGTCACACATAAATTATCTGGAGCTTTTAGCGGTGTTCCTCACCCTGAAACGCTTTCTGCCTTTTCTCAGAGGACATCAAGTCCTCGTGAGGACAGACAACACGACCACAATATCGTATATAAACCGCCAAGGGGGTTTGCGTTCTCTCCAGTTACACATGCTGGCACGCAAACTGATCTTATGGAGCTGCGGACGTCTCGTCTCTCTGAGAGCGACGCACGCACCAGGAGTGATGAACCTCGGGGCAGATCTGCTGTCCAGAGGTGCACCACTATATGCAGACCGGACTCTACATCCAATAATTGTGAGTCAGCTGTGGGTGCGTTACGGCCGAGCCGCGGTAGATCTGTTCGCATCAAAAGAAAATGCTCAATGTCAGCTGTTCTTTTCAATGCGCGATTTAAACGCACCGTTAGGCATGGACGCGCTCGCGCACGTTTGACCTCCGGTCCTTCTGTACGCGTTCCCACCCCTGGCTCTGATACCCCTAACTCTGGCCAGAGTGAGAGAACAACGCCACACACTTATCCTGATAGCTCCGCACTGGCCTGCAATGTACTGGCTGGCGGAGATATATCAGCTGCTGTGCGGGCAGCCGTGGCAGCTCCCACTACGCAGGGACATACTGTCTCAGGCGGGGGGGACGATCTTTCACCCACACCCAGAGCGCTTGGCACTATGGGCCTGGCCCGTGAGTGGTACAATCTGAATACAGTGGAGCTCCCTCAGAAGGTGATAAACACTATTCAGAGTGCAAGAGCTTCCTCCACCAGGTCTCTCTATGACTGTAAGTGGAGGGTGTTTGAGGAGTGGTGCCTTCAAAAAGGACACATCTCTTTTCAATGTCCTGTTGGGGTGATTTTATCATTTCTACAGGACTTAATTGATAAACACGGAGCTTTCTCTACGATCAAAGTGTACCTGGCTGCTATTGCTGCATGCCATGTGGGCTTTGAGGGAAAGACGGCTAGCCAACATCCTTTGGTCTGCCGTTTTATGAAAGGGGCTCACAGGCTCCTCCCTGTTTCCAGGTCACTGGTGCCCTTATGGGACTTGGCAGTGGTTTTAGATGGGCTCACTCGACCTCCATTTGAACCCCTGGAAAAAGCTGACATGAAACACCTGTCACTGAAGACAGTGCTGTTACTGGCTCTGGCATCTGCCAAGCGAGTCAGTGACATTCATGCGCTCTCTGTACATCCTTCATGCACTCAGTTTGCCCCGGGGCAAACAAGAGTGTTGCTGAAGCCCAACCCTGCCTTTATACCTAAGGTGGTTGGCTCATGTACCCCCATTGACATTGTGGCATTTCCTCCGCCGCTGTGTTCCTTTGAGGAACAGCGGCCGAATTTGCTGTGTCCAGTTCGTGCTTTAGGCATCTATATGGACAGGTCAAAAGAGTTTTGTTGTAATGACCAACTCTTTGTATCCTGGGCTAACCCTCAGAAGGGCAAACCCGTTACCAGGCAACGGCTCTCCCACTGGATTGTGGAAGCGATTGCTCTGGCTTATACGAGTCAGGGTTTGCAGGCACCAACGGGCCTGCGTGCTCATTCTACTCGTGGACTGGCTACATCCTGGGCTTTGTTCAAGGGTGTTTCCATCCAAGACATTTGTGCAGCAGCGAGCTGGTCCTCGCCGCTCACTTTTGTCCGCTTTTACAGGCTAGATGTCTCTGCTCCAAGTGTGGCCCGCGCAGTGCTGGGCCCCGTGTTGAGACAGGGTTCTACCTGTTAAGTTCTGGTTGTTTTGGTGATTTTCGAGATAAGCATGTCTAGCAATACGGGAGTTTCAATATCCCATAGTGAGACATCGAACGGAGTGTTATGAATGAGAACTATAGGTTACTTACGTAACCCCAGTTCTCAGAGTAACATGAAGTGAGATGTCTCACCAGACGGCCCTTCTTGCTAAGGCGAAGCGAGAAGAGGTGCTTATTTTTGAATGACGCTGCGTCGTAGCGCAAGCTACTTAAAGGGTGGGTGGATTCCCTGACGTTGACGTCAAATCACCAGCCAATCAGGATTGGCGTAATGAGATTGATGCTTCTGTTTGCATACGCGTTGAGGCGCATCCCATAGTGAGACATCTCACTTCATGTTACTCTGAGAACTGGGGTTACGTAAGTAACCTATAGTTACGACAACGGAAGTCCAAAAACGGTTATCATCACGTGGTTCATGTAGACGAGGATCGTTCCCCGGAAGTTCATGGCGGGCAATGTGAATGCAATGATAACAGGAGATAGAACTATGATTTTTGGTAATTATTAGTGAATAAAGGTTTTGATTTGCAATATTTATACAACAAATCGATATGTGTATGTATTTACATCAACATGTTTTAAAAAATAAAATAGAATTTGCTAATATTAAGTGATAATATTAGGATTAGTGTGAACAACTAGTTTACATGTTAGGCTAACAGTGCCTTGGTTAAAGAGCCTGTTGCTGTTTATTTATAGCTTTGAATTCTTTAAAACCAATATTATCTTCTTAAACTTGTATGGTAGTCCGGAGCATCACTTTCTAATGTTTATTGATATATTTAGAGGGAGGGGATCTAAAGTAATGCTTTAAAATTCAGATTAGATTAATTTCTACCATTTTCTTAAATTCATGGTAGTTTCAGTGATCCCATGGTAATTGAGGACACAAGTTATCTAAATGACTAATGTCATCTTTATGGCTTTCAGAAAGGACAGGAGACCGACAGGTGACTATCAAAGGACTAGCAGCAGCAGCAGCATGATGATGATGATGATGTTAAATGTGTTGTTTTAGGAACATCCATTGCAAATACATGGAATTCAATAAACATTGAATAGCATATCATGCAGTTTGTCTGTGCCTTTTCCTCCGTGTTGTCCTGGTTTGCTGTGCTGCCTCCTAGTCGCCACCATGGTTTGCTGTGCTGCCTGGGGATGCTCAAATCGCTCCGAGAAAGGAGTACGAATGTACGGCTTCCCCACTGGCATCAGTAACAGATGTGATATGAATTTCTATAAAGTTGTCTCACATTCTTGGTCATATTTTATATACAGTATGTAATGAGTATAACATGTCCAGTAAGTATAAAGTGTTTCCTAATACTGTGTATTCAACCACTATGGAATATGTATGTGGGCAGACAAAACTGAGTTGTTCTGTGTGTGAAGTAACCTCAAGTCACTCCGCAGGCACATTTTGATGCAGACCAGTTTGTCAAGACAAAAAAGGGCAAGACTAGGCTGAGAGCAGAGGCTATACCCACCATCTTCGTGCATCGCCCTGTGGTCAAAAAGAGAAGGGCCCCTGCACCACGATTCACCCCGGGACCTGTATCTACAAAGCCCATAGCTCATGATCACAGCGATAGTGTGAAAGGTGACACAGGTATAATAAGTATGAACTCTTAGTAACAAAAGTAATATTTCTTATTTTTAAGTGGTATAATATTTTAAATGTTCGAACAATTACAGTGCCATGTCTTCTACGTACATTAGTCTCAAAGATTGAGGGAAGAAGGGAAGGGATCACTGCCCTCCACCTGCCAGCACCCAGCCAGAGGAGCGCAAACAACAAAAACAAGCAAGGTGTCCCGTCATGTACCTGGAAGTTTGGGTTGGCAAAATGGAGTAAGAGAGGAACTTGAAAAACCTTGGTGGCTCTCTACTCATGTTGTTACAGTTGTCTAGGTTACAGCTCTCAAGTTTTTTTTTGTGCCATTTCCACATCTTTAGAAAATATGAAAAAATTGAAGTGAAATCAACCTCTTCTCTGGAGAACAAACTTCGATTTCTCTGTCTTGTGAGTTTGCAGTCTTGCAGTTTTGCTCCTCTACCTGTAACATCACTGCCCCTCCACCTGCCATACAGTAGGTTACTAACAAGATTACTTATATAATACAGTGATAGAATACATGTTTAGTATGCTTACTTATATAAAACAGTAGTATTAAACTTACCTTGTGTTTTCACTCTCACTTAAGTCCCTCTCCCTTTGCCATCAATCCAAAATCAGCTGAGCTGCAACATTATACAGACAGGTAATAATCAACATAATCACAAGGACACAATATGGCTCTGCTATAAACACTCACTCTTACACGCACCAAAGTTATATTTATCTAATATTTAACTCCCTCCACCCCCGCATACAATCCCGTTTAGAAGCCCCTCTTCTCTAATTCAACAACGTTGGACGAAATGACATTAAGAGAACGGAATTTACAATTACAAGGCTGTTCAAAGTGTGTTGCTAACTTGATTCGGTATCCTAGCTTGATCCGTTATCTGTAAACGTTCCCTAAATCTACTAATTTAGGGATAATCCACTGACATCCTTTAATACACATGTTAATTTGAATCAGATGTACTGATAATATCCGCAATATAAATCTTTAAACTTCTTCTTACCTTTAAAAGTCCGTCACGAACGGTCTATTATGCTGCAACTCTACAGCTCTGCTAGCCTTGGCGCTAACTTCCGGGGAACGATTGAGAGGCTCCACGATCCGCCATTGCTGTAAAAAAGTGGTCCATTGGAGTGAACGGAGATGACATAACTCTCAGTCTATATGGCGCTGGGTCAGCCACGCCCAGCCAGGAAGACAGACAGACAAAAACAGACACAGAAGGGGAAAAGAAGGAGGCAGACTGTAGATCCTTATAGTACCCCCCCCCCCCTCAACGGGAGCCTCCTGACGACCACCAGGCTTGTCAGGATGTGCCCTGTGGAACTCCCTCACCATGACAGGGTCCATATGATGCGTGTGCGGGGAACCCAGCAACGTTCCTCAAGGTTGTAACCCTCCCAATCAACCAAGTACTGCAAGCCCTTGCCCCGGCGCCTGACATCCATGAGTCGACGCACGGTGTAGGCAGGATGATCGTCGATGACTCGGGGGCGAGGAGGGGAAACGGTTGGGGGGCACAGGTCGCTGGTGTGAACTGGCTTGATCTGAGACACATGAAAGGTGGGATGGATCTTCATGGTTCTGGGAAGCTTCAGGCGGACAGCAGAGGGGTTAATGATGCGCTCAATGGGGAAGGGACCAATAAACCGAGGGGACAACTTCTTAGACTCGGTAAGGAGGGGGATATCCTTAGAAGACAACCAAACTGATTGTCCAGGGGCATAAGGGGGAACGACATCTCTATGGCGGTTGGCAGACCTCTGGTTTCTGGCAGAAGTCCGAAGGAGAGCTAAGTGAGTGTCCCTCCAAATCTTACGGCAACGAAGAACATGTTGCTGGACGGATGGAACTGCCAACTCATTCTCCTCCTCAGGAAACAGGGGTGGTTGGTACCCTAAGGAGGCTTTGAATGGAGAGACACCAGTAGCTGAAGAAGTGAGGGAATTATGGGAATACTCAACCCAGGGTAGATGGGAGCTCCAAGTTGACTGATTCCGGTTGGCAACGCAGCGAAGAGCAGATTCCAGATCCTGATTGGCCCTTTCAGTTTGGCCGTTTGACTGGGGATGATAACCAGAAGTTAGACTGACCGATGCACCGAGAGAATGACAAAAAGTCTTCCAAACCTAGGAGGTGAATTGAGGGCCACGGTCGGAGACGATATCAGCCGGGATTCCATGCACACAGAATACATGCTGGGTGAGAAGTTGGGAGGTCACCAGGGCTTGGGCAGGGCTACAAAATGGGCACATTTGGAGAAACGGTCAACAACAGATAGAATTGTTGTGTTACCTTGTGAGGGAGGTAGGCCGGTGACAAAGTCCAGTGCTATATGAGAGTGAGACCAAGGTCGACTTGGGATAGGAAGGGGCTGGAGCAATCGCGCAGGTCTCTGATGAGAGGCCTTGCTCCTAGCACATGTTGTACAGGCTGAAACGAACTCCTTAGTGTCTTTGTCAACTGTTGGCCACCTTAAATGTCTCCGGAGAAGGGAGAGTGTGCGGTTGGCACCTGGATGATTTGCGAAACGGGAGCTGTGGACCCACTGCAGGACTTGGGAATGGACAGAGTTGGGGACAAACTGACGGTTAGGCGGACCGCAACCAGGGTCTGGTTGCTCCAATAGCGCCTCCTGGATGGAGTTACTGATTTCCCAGGTGAGGGCACCCACAACACAACTATGGGGGAGAATAGAGTCAAAAGATGTGACTGGTCCCACAGACGAGAACGACCTTGACAGGGCATCAGGCTTGGTATTTTTGGAACCAGGGCGATATGTAAGAGAGAAGTTGAACCGACCAAAGAAGAGGGGCCACCTGGCCTGTCGGGAGTTTAGCCGTTTAGCTGACTGGATGTACTCCAGGTTTTTGTGGTCAGTCCAAACAAGGAATGGCTGCTCGCTGCCCTCGAGCCAGTGTCGCCACTCCTCCAACGCCATCTTCACCGCCAGCAGCTCTCTGTTGCCCACATCATAATTTCTCTCAGCTGGGGAGAGATGGCGAGAGAAGAAAGCACATGTGTGAAGCTTATTATTTGGTCCAGCAGTCTGAGACAGAACAGCGCCAACCCCGATGTCTGATGCATCTACCTCAACCACAAACTGCTTGCTTGAGTCCGGCTGGATGAGAATGGGGGCAGAAATGAACAGGGACTTGAGTCTAGGAAAAGCATTGTTAGCAGCTGAGGTCCAGGAGAACTTGACTTTGATAGATGTGAGACTGGAGAGTGGAGCTGCAACCTTGCTATAGTTCTTGATGAACCGGCGATAGAAGTTGGCGAAACCCAGGAACCTCTGCAACTCCTTCCGACAGGGTTCTTACACCTTTTCCAAAGTCAAATTCAAGCACTTTCAAGGTGCATTTCCAAGCTTTTCAAGCATCTTACAGCTGTTGTAAATTACATATTTATATACACATACTCAAATGATTATTTCCCTACCTCACATTAAATCAGATGTTCTTTATGCTATAAACAACCAAATGTGTGTTTCATAATAGCATTCTACACGAGGATGAAAAATGTAATGAAAGAAAACTAAGTTTAATATTTCAAAATGAGTGACCCATCTGTACGTAGACTGGGCATCCCATATAACCAGGCTGAGCCGATATAAAACAATCAGCCAAATAACTTTTCAATACATTGTTGATTACTATTTTTGAGGTACTTTTAGGTTGGCAGTAAACATAAATCAGAGGTAAATGGTGTACTTTTACTCCACTACATCTATTTAATACCTTTAGTTACTTTACAGATGTGGATGAATGATGTGAAATCTAATCAAGTGTTAAATCAGACTTTAGTTCCACCTGGAGTAAATCCACAAGCTACCCTGCAGTATACAAAGTCATTCAAACTAGCTGCACCTTTACCAGCTTTGAGAACACTTTCATGATCAATCATTATAAAACATATCATATATATTATTCTGAAATGGACCAATCTGCACAATCACTACTTTTACTGTCACTACTTTCACTATATTTTGATGAGAATACTTTTATACTTTTACTTGAGGAACAATTTGAATGCAGGACATTTAATGTAACAGAGTATTCCTACACTCTGGTACTTCTACTTTTACTCAAGTACAAGATCTGAGTACTTCTACTTTTACTCAAGTACAAGATCTGAGTACTTCTACTTTTACTCAAGTACAAGATCTGAGTACTTCTACTTTTACTCAAGTACAAGATCTGAGTACTTATAATTTCACTACAAGAACTGAGTACTTGTACTTTTACTCAAGTACAATATCTGAGTACTTATTCCACCTCTGGTAGTGTATTAGTCTGAATTGTAGCCACAAAATCACGCAGAGCTGTATAAAAATAGACTCCCATTGGTAACAAGTGGAAAATAATATTTACAAATGTGTACAATGATTTGTAGGTAATTTTGACTACTCAAGACACCTGACTTATACATCTTCAAAGGAAGACTGTGTTCATTCTACAATTACATTACAAAATGTAGTTTTACTTGTATAATACTTCAATTTTATATAAAAGACAGTTTGTTTTCATCTGTTTTCAAATAAACAAAGTATTGGCTTTCAGAATATTAAACTTGTTTCGGCAAATTCAGATGATAAATACAACTTTGAAGCTTCGGCATAATTACAAGCAGAGAACGGAGTAACTTGACGTCACAGCAGGCATAACAACGGCCGGTGTTTCTTGTAAGTGTTTCCCCGGTACACAAACGCAAAAATACACAAACACACTCGCGAGCTTCCCCCAGACCAGTAATACAAACGAAAATGTGTCTTCGGGTCAATGTGACTGATTTCGATAGATCAAGTCACATTTGGTTTAGGCACGAAATATACTACCAGTAGAAATACATTGCTTTCAAAATCGCTCTGTGTCGAATCAATAGATTATATTTCGTGACTATAACACGAAATGCCGTGAGTGCTTCATCCTCTGAACACCACACAATGGCGACTGTAACGCACATAACATAGGTACGCTCCTCTGAAATGATTGTCCCCTGCAATTATTATTATCCCTCAATCGAGTTCGCTATTCAGCTCGCTAACGTTAGCTTAAACAAATGTAACATGCAACGTTAGCCTAATCTAAAATGCTCTACTACAGCGTACCTTTCATGTGGCTCGTCAGCGCAGACTCTCGCATCGTTATTTTTGCAAACTTTGCAGGAGGCTACTCGTGGGCTTGACCCTCGTCTTAGCCATGGCTTGTATTTGTCTTCTGCTAGCCAACGCTCGTTGAAACTGCAACCTCCTGGCACACTGTCATCTATCACTCTCATCAGAATGCCCAGACACACGTAACACAAACACTTGCAGGTCGCGCGCATAGCGCGGGAAGGCTGCAGCGGAGCTGTTTTATGTAGAAGCGAAGCAATTCTTTTCTTTTAATCTAAAAAGCAAACTATTCAGTCAGACAGCAATTTATTGTAAAAGTAAAGCATTTACATTTTCAAGCACTTTATCTCAATTTCAAGCACCATTCCCAAAATTCAAGCACTTTCCCAACCTCGAAAACACCACTTCAAATTTCAAGCATTTTCAAGGATTTCAAGCACCCGTACGAACCCTGTTCCGAGTTCTGGGGACTGGCCACTCAGTGACAGCTTGAATCTTTCCAGGATCTGCCTCCAACTTGCCTTGCCTGATGATGTATCCAAGGAAACTGACCCGTTGCTGGCGAAACTCACATTTCTCAGCTTTTACGTAGTTTGTTCTCAAGCAGCCTCTGTAGAACCTGACTGACGTGGTTCTGGTGTTCCTCCAGGCTCTTGGAAAAGATCAAAATGTCGTCAATGTACACAAAAACAAACCGGTTGAGAAAATCTCGCAAAACATCATTCACTAGGGCAGAGGTGCCCAGTACGTCGACCGCGGGCGACCGGTCGCCCGCGGGGGCAATGCTGGTAGACCGCGAGTCATTCATTAAAAAAAAAAAATAAAGCTCCGTTGAAATAGACAAAACAGGTTTTGATCCCTCCTCCCTTGGCCTCCCTGCCACTTAATTCAGGAGTTTACTTGATTGACAGAAAAAGCGACCTATCGCTTTCCAGTCTGTTAACCCAGAATGCAAAGCGATATAAAATCAGTCAAGTGCGGGAAAACTCAAATTAATGTAAACAAGAGACAAATAACAAAATGAGTGCGGGACCGAGCAAAAAGCTAAAAACATACCACTTCCACCCAGAATGGGAGGAAGAATATTTTTTTGTGATGTCACATTCAAACGTTATTTGCCTTATTTGTAAAGCAAGCGTCGCTCTGCCAAAGAAATGTAACGTGGAGAGGCATTATCGGAGTGTTCACAAGGCATATGACAGCGACTTCCCTCCGAGTAGTGAGTTGAGAAAGAGAAAGGTGAGGGAACTTAAGTCACAATTAGCTGGACAGCAGTCACTTTTCTTAAAGCCGACATCCACCGCAAAGGCAGCCACTGAAGCATCTCTACGAGTGAGTCACGCTATAATCAAACACAAAAAATCCTTTCAAGATGGAGAGATGGTGAAAGAAGCCTTCGTAGAAGCAGCAGACGCCTTGTTTCGGGATTACACAAACAAAACACAAATAGTAAACGCTATCAAGGCCGTCCAATTATCACGGAGCACAGTCACACGTCGCTGTGAAGTCATGGCTGAGGATTTGACCCAGCAACTCAGGAAGGACATAGAAGACTGCGAGTGTTTCTCACTCCAACTAGACGAGTCCACTGACGTGAGCGATACAGCACAATTGTGCGTTTTTATCCGGATGGTGTTCACAGACATGACTGCGAAAGAGGAACTGCTGACAATTCTGCCAATGAAGGAACACACTCGGGGCGAGGACATTTTTCGGACGTTTAAAAACTTTGTTGACAAAACTAAACTCCCCATGTCTAAGTTGAGTTCCATCACAACGGATGGTGCGCCTGCGATGGTGGGCCGGTGTAATGGCTTCATCGCAAAATGCAGAGAGGATGACACATTCCCTGACTTTCTGAATTATCACTGCATCATACACCAGCACGCACTTTGTGCTAAAATGCTGAACATGAAAGAGGTCATGGATGTGTCACTTAAAGTGGCCTGTTCTATTCGGGCAAGACCTCTTCAAAGACGGCTGTTTCGTGCATATCTGGAGGATGCCGACTGTGTTCACACTGACCTCTTACTACACACCGACGTAAGATGGCTGAGTAGGGGCAATTTTCTCGAGAGATTTCGAGTGCTTCTACCGGAGATAAAGGCATTTCTCCATGGCACCAAGCTCGCGGAGTACGCACGTCTAGATGACGAGGAGTGGCTGTTAGATTTGGCGTTTTTAACAGACATTACACACATGTTAAATGAGCTGAACTTGGAGCTACAAGGGAAAGACAGAACTGTGGTTGACATGATCAGGTCAGTTAATGCCTTCAAACGAAGACTGCATCTGCTGTGTTCAAAGCTGCAGCGCAAAGATTTGGCCAACTTCCAAAACATCGCCTCTGAGCTGGAGAAGCAAGGGAAGGACAGCGCGCTCCTTGACAGTGCGCGCTACACAGAGCAAGTCAATAACATTACATCTGACTTCGAGAAACGCTTCCGAGACTTCGCTTTGCTCGAGCCAATCGCCACATTCATGTGCTATCCATTTAGTGAAGACCATGATATTGATTCGCTGGCCCAAAACATCGGAGCAGTGTTTCATCTGAACCCGTCTGCGCTGGAGGATGAGATGTTGTCGCTGCAGGCCGACATCCAGTTGAAGGCGCGTGCCCATGCCGGACAGTTTTGGAACTTATTCAGGGTTGAAAAGTATCCAAACGTCAGAAAATGTGCCACCTCACTGACCTCACTCTTCGGCTCGACTTATTTATGCGAGTCAGCCTTCTCCCAAATGAAGATAGTGAAGTCGAAATACCGTTCCCAATTAACTGATGAACATTTGGAGGCCTGCCTGAGACTAGCCATCAGCAGTTACTGTCCTGATTATGCAACATTGACGGACTCCATTCAGTGCAAGTCATCAGAATATGGTAGGGAGCCACTTAAATATATTGAATTGTGTTTTGCAGCATTATATCAGGACCATGGAGAGAGGTTTCTTACCCTGCTTGTTTTTATGTGTTTCTTAACAGGGAAATGAAGGGACAGTCAGCAAGAGAGAGAGAGAGAGAGAGAGAGAGAGAGAGAGAGAGAGAGAGAGAAAGAGAGAGAGAGAGAGAGAGAGAGAGAGAGAGAGAGAGAGAGTTAACATGCCTATATTGGACCTATGTATATATCATTATAACTTTGAGAGACTGTTCATAGGACCCATTTGAGTCTGGTGTCTAAGTTGAGTGTTCTACTCGTTTATTGTATTCCTTGTACTTATATTTGTGTTTTATGTTTAAGATTTCAGGACATGGAGAGTGGTTTCTTAGCCTGCTTGTTATGTGTTTCTTAACAGAGAGAGAGAGAAATAGAGAGAGGTTAACATGCCATTTTAGTTTTATGTATTCATGTATTTGTTTCTGTTCAAGAACCCAAATAGAGTTGTTGTAGTTATCCCATGTATACATAAAACGTGTTATTCAGCCCCTTGCAATTTGGGATTTTATTTTTGGTTGGTAGACCTCGGTGAGCTAGTCATTTAAAAAGTAGCCCACCGGCCCAAAAAGTGTGGGCACCCCTGCACTAGGGCCTGGAAAACAGCTGGGGCATTAGAGAGTCCAAAGGGCATGACTCGATACTCAAAGTGACCATGGGGGGTGTTAAAGGCTGTCTTCCACTCATCTCGTTGGCGGAATCGAACCAGGTGGTATGCATTTCTGAGGTCGAGTTTTGAGAAGATGGTAGCACCTTGGAGAGGCTCAAAAGCAGAGTTTATGAGGGGAAGTGGGTACTTGTTTTTAACTGTGACGTTATTTAACCCACGAAAGTCAATACAGGGTGGGAGTGATTTATCCTTCTTGTCCACGAAGAAAAACCCCGCACCCAGAGGGGAGGAAGAAGGACGAATAATACCTGAAGCCAGGGAGTCACCAATGTATTTCTCCATGGCCTCTCTCTCTGGCCGGGACAGGTTATAGAGTCTGCTGGTTGGTAAAGGAGCCCCAGGAAGCAGATAGATGGGACAATCATAAGGACGATGAGGAGGGAGGGAGAGAGCCTTATCCCTGTTGAAGGCCCCACTCAGGTTGTGGTAAACCTCAGGAACGCCGGATAAGTCTACTTCAGCTGATACACATGTAGCAGACATAGGGTTAACAGGGACGGGAGGCACAGCAGACTGTAAACAGTTAAGGTGGCACAACTGATTCCATTCTATGATTCTTCCTCCAGCCCAATCAACAGATTGTGAGTGCGAAGCCAAGGGTAACCAAGAACCAAAGGGGTAGCAGGAAGGGCGTAAATAACCTTTAGTTGGATTACTTCTCTGTGATTTCCTGAAATAAACAGGCTTACGGGTTGTGTCTGCTGTGTAACCCTCAAAATGCTTTGACCATTTAGGGCATAAGCAGTCATAGGTTCCTGTAATGTTTCCAAGTTGAGACCCAGCTGCTTGGCAAGTTCAAGGTCCACAAAACTGTCCTCTGCTCCAGTCTATGAGGGCAGAGAGGGGCAAGGTTTGAGTGTTAGCACAAAGTCTGGCAGGAATTAGAAAACGGCGCAAGGTTGGAGCTACAATTGGGGTAGGCTGTGGACTCGTCAGGACCCCCAAATTCACTGAAGAGACCCTGCGTTTGGGCGGACAGGACAGCCAGCAAGAATATGCCCCAATTTGCCACAATACAGGCACTCTCCAGACCTCAAACGTCGAAGGCGTTCCTCAGGGGATAGTCCAGCTCGTCCCAACTGCATTGCATACTGGGATGAGAAGTTTGGTTTACTTGGCAAAGCAAAAGGTGAACGCTGCGTTCGCTCAGCACGGCGCTCCGGCAGCCGGCTGTCGAGACGAGACACCAAGGAGATTAAGGATTGGAGGTCGGCAGGCTCAACTCTTGCAGCCAGCTCATCCTTCAGTTGATCCTTCAACCCCCTAACAAACACTGCCCTTAGAGCCGCCTCGTCCCATCGGGCTTCTGCCTCCAGTGTGCGAAACTCGATAGAGTAATCTGCCACGGTTCGAGTCCCGTGTTGTAAATTTAGCAGACGATTAGCAGCTGAGCCAGAGTAGTCGGGGTGATCAAAAACAGTGGACAGGTGTTCAGAAAATACTCCAAAGGAAAGATTGTCGTAATCCACAGAAGAACTCAAGGCTTCGGCCCAGGTTAATGCCTTGCCACGAAGCAAACTTAACACATAGTTAATCTTAGTCACCTCAGAAGAAAAAGACAAGGGGCGCTGGCGAAATACCTTGTTGCATTGAAAAATAAATCCTCTGCATTTCTCCACCTCTCCATGGAAAGGCTCAGGGTCGGTGATGGGGAAATCCCAGCATGGAGTAGAATTCTGAAGAGGATTGGAGGTGGTAGGAATTGCAGCAGAAGACGTCAGGGTTGAGCAGCAAGGTTTGAGATGTGAAGTGCCAGGGACTGATTGCTGTCAACTAAAGCTCGGATCATCTGCTCATGTTGGCCCAGAAGGCTTCCCTGATGAGACCGGGCGTGCTGAACAGCGGAGGGATCCGATCCAGTGTCAGAGGGGTCCATAATTGACCAGTTCGTACTGTTACGCTCTCCGTGAGCTACAGGAGTGAACCCAAAATACTGAACACTGACGAGATGAGACAGAAGTTATAAAGCAAAAACGGTTTAATGTCCAAAAACAGACTTGAGATTGAACTGAAGAGGGGATTGATAATCCTACTAGTCAAGGTCCGGAGATTGTCTTCAGAGCTGGAGCGGAGGTCTGAAGTCAGGGATCTAGGCTCCGTGAGAGTGAGCTGACAGGAACAGGAGAGCGGGGAAGCACGGAGGAACACAGCTGGAGGGATGGTGGCTGGACGCGGCAGGCAGAGGAGCAGGTTGATGGATACTGGACAGAGAGAGCATAAGGTAAGTCAAACAAGACAACCATGTCTCCTAAAAATTACGTTCCCACAGAACTAAACTGCATTCTCAATTACGTTTAGCTATAAACGTATTTTCTCCCACGTTACGTTTGTTATGAACGTATCTCAAATACTTTTATTTTCTACACTTCCAGAAACATATTTTCTCCCACGTTACATTTCTTATGAACGTATCTTAAATACGTTTATTTTCTACATATCTTTGCCATTTATTGTCTTGCTTATAATAATGATAATAGTCATTTATAAATATCATTTTAGAGCACACATTTGAAATCAGTAGGCGAGGCTGTAATTTCGCCAGCTGTTACTCTCATGAGCGAGGCAGAAAATAATAGTTTTAACATGCCAAAAAGCTGCTGTGTCGTTTATTGCACCTCAAACATTAAAACAAATCCAGACTTACGTGTTTCTGTACTTTCTCTAAGAAGAAAGGACAGTAACAGAAGATCTCTGTGACGCCAGATGTGGTGTTGTTAATGCGATATGATATCCGGGAAAAAATTCAGTTTAGGATGGCCGAAGACACTACACTACCCATAATCCCCAGCTATCGTTTGGGACTACAGTCCCGTTGACAAACCCCGTGATTAATCTTCAAGCTCTGTGATTGGATGTTAGAGTGGCAGTGCGCCAAGGTTACGCCGAGCGTCAAGCCCTTTGAAATGGAACGAAACCACGGCAGACTATTCAAAACTGGACTCGAACGCCCCCCGAGAACTACACATGCTGGCTATTGTGTTTCGCAACATGTTCTCCATGGCACGTCTCTACTGGGAATTGTAGTTTTAAAAGACGTTTTCGTTTTCCCCAAAATTAGAAGTTAACAGTATTAAACTGTGTACAGCCCTGGAGGTTTAGGCGATAGGAAACACATTGGTGTGTACACATTTAAAACATGTAATTACTAAATGGGTGAAAATCGCTTGTGTCCATAATGGGCAGCATTAATATATACCCACATGACAGCTCATTGTTACTTTGTAATTCTACTCCACTACAATTCAGAGGTTAACCTGGTATTTTTACTCCACTATTTATTTTAGTTACTTTGCAGATTCTGATTAATGATGTGAAATATAAACAACCCTTAAATCAGACTTTAGTTACATCTGAGTAAAATTCAGGTAAGGTGATTGTCAAGTGCCAACAATCAGGAGAGATATTTGATAGTTGGTGCTTGAGAAGACTAAACATTTATCTGCAGATCTCTATAAAGTAAATTAATTACTCGTTATTCTCTACTAATAGTTAATTACAAATGGTATATAATGGCTATTTTGCACATCCCTTTCAAGATTTCAAAATGTTCAAAGGTTTATTAACATATCATATACACAACTACAGTGTAGTTATGCAATGAATGAAACACTTGGGTCACAGGTTCCTCAACAGTGCATTACAAGACATTTATCAATATGTGTGTATATCTCCACCATTAAACTGTCAAATTCTGCACATTTCTTATACTATCTACATACATAAGAGTATAATTAATGTGTATAATATCAGTTAAAATAAGTGCTTCAACATAGTTAACATTGCAGGGAAGCAATTACGTTAAGTACTTTGTCAGGCTTAATATTTATCTGTAGATAGATACCCCCAAAGCTTTTTTCTTATTTGAAAGAAGACCTTAACCTAAAGTATTCTTTAATGTGTTACATCCTCCTATTAATATCTTTGTACATCCTGCATTAAACTGTTTTATTGTAGAGATCACTTATAGTATCTTCTTGATTTTTTATATTCTATATTTCTATCATTGACCTTCTACTTTCCCCCTATAAAAGTATGTACTCTTAATATTTTGTTCATCAAATAACATTATTCAACAAAAATAATTCAATAACATGCTTTAACCACTAGGCGGTGCACACAAGGTACACACAGCATACTAATAATAACTTTGTATTATTAGTGTAGGACACTTATGTATAACATCTGAAGATGTGTAGTTTTATTCATGTTTTTACATAATTTTACAGGATATTGCTATACTATTTCTCATGTTTTACTTCTACACATTAATATCTGATTTGTAAAACATCACAGACAGAAAGGCATATCCGTCATTTAATGGTAAGCTATTGAAATTGTGATTCCATAGATGTGTCTCCCATCATCCAAATCCCCTGACTATTCCCTCAACTCAGTATTTACATTCTTATATTCAAAGAAAATCAGTAATATCTTTACAAACTACAAGTCCTTTTATATCAGCTGTGCACCGTTATGGTGTAAATATAACCTATCTACCAATTGGATCAAATATAAAAGTCAGCCGAATTACTATTGATACTGCAAGGAGACGTATTTTGTGAAAAGAAATGCAAGATGTTGTTTAATTGTTGATTTATGATCCATGTCACATATTCAGTTTTGGCGGCAGTTCTTCAAGTTTGTCCAAAGGTCTTCTCATCAGGGCTCTATAAATAAAGAACTACGGCAGATGTGTAAAATGTAATGCAGCCAAACGGTGTATTACAATGCCGTTATGTGATGACTTCCAAAGAGAAAAGCAAGAACAACAGTGTCATTTGAACGGCGATCAAGCCTGAAGCCACAGAGATCTTCTGTTACTGTCCTTTCTTCTTAGAGGAAGTACAGAAACACGTAACTCTGGATTTGTTTTAATGTTTGAGGTGCAATAAACGACACAGCAGCTTTTTGGCATGTTAAAAACTATTATTTTCTGCCTCGCTCATGAGAGTAACAGCTGGCAAAATTACAGCCTCGTCTACTGATTTCAAATGTGTGCTCTAAAATGATATTTATATGACTATTATCATTATTATAAGCAAGACAATAAATGGCAAAGATATGTAGAAAATAAACGTATTTAAGATACGTTCATAAGAAATGTAACGTGGGAGAAAATATGTTTCTGGAACATATGTAGAAAATAAACGTATTTGAGATACGTTCATAACGAACGTAACGTGGGAGAAAATACGTTTCTAGCTAAACGTAATTGAGAATGCAGTTTAGTTCTGTGGGAACGTAATTTTTAAGAGACAGGGTTGAACAAGAACGCAGGAGATAGGTTTAAGCTAAGAGACCAAGACGTTTACCAATGTGTTTAGACGACGAACTGGTGAATACTGGATGAAGAAACCTGGTATATATGCAGGTGTAGGTGAGTAGTTGTAATCAGAGAGATGACCAGCAGCTGAGGAGGTGAGTTGGCGGGAATCGGAATTAGGTCAGCCACGCCCAGCCAGGAAGACAGACAGACAAAAACAGACACAGAAGGGGAAAAGAAGGAGGCAGAGGCCCTTTCTCACTTCTCTTATTTTTCATTTCCTCGCTCCTCGGTCTCGGTCTCACCGGAAGTTGATTTGTCTGCGCCATCTTGAGTAGCGTCCCAATTACCTTATTTTTGCCGGAGGAGCGAGGAGCGATAATGGAGGAGCTATAATCGAGGAACCACCAGACCATCCTTCGATGAAATCCTCAGACACTCGCCCCGCCCCCTTACTGTGTATCGCTCACTGATTGGACGATGCAGTGCATGCACTGATCTGATGCTTCTTGACATGAGAGCAGTTTCCCAGCGGAGTGAAGAAAATACATGAACCTCACGAGAGTCACTCCTCAGTTTATACCGTGTTTTGTTTCAATTAATGTATCATTTAGTTACAAATATGTGATATATCTGAACAACAAAGTGGTCAAAAATCATTTTATTCATTTTTTGGAAACATTTTCATGATCGCTTTTTTCGTTTTATATTTTCATTTATTGTCATTTCCATTCAGTCAGTCATTAAGTGCTATTTAAAATGTTAATGTGCTACATATCCACACAAACAAACAAAGTGTGTAATCCAATGAATGTTAATCTAACTGGGTTTTGATAGATAATATATCTCTTTTTCTTCTCTCAATTATTTTATTTCTATTGTGCACTCTAATCAATATTAATCAAACTATTGTTCGTTTATACATTTTAAGAATGGCGTTTATCTTTGAGAACAAGTTCTTATTTGATTTTATTTATTTGGGTCTACAACAGATGATACAAATGTTTGTGTCAGTAAATGTGTGGCGGGGGTGTTTGTGAAAATAACGGGGACAGAGCTGCTGTCAGACGATCAGCTGTGCGGCGTCATCACAAACGGACATCGCTTCACGTGACGCTCCGGAGGAAAGGACGTCCCATTGCTCTTAAAACTAATTTCCCTGCTTCTCGTGGTTTCCTTGCGTCCCTCCATGCTTCCCTGGAGGGAGGGACTAGTCGCAGGGAAACAACGCAAGTGAGGGACGCAAGGAATCCATTTAACCGAAGTGAGAAGGACCCAGACTGTAGATCCTTACACTTTTGGCATATGTTTTTCAACGGTTATGTTGCGCCCTTATGCAATAGTAGAGGATCCCGGCTTTTATTGATTGTGATTGAAAGTGATTGAAACACTATCTTATTATTTATTTTGTAATAGTTTCAAGACATTCTTTTTAGTTTTACAGCTGATTGAACCTTTTTGTTTTGACATCAGCCATTATAGATAATATGGCCATCTGAGTGTGTGTGGTACTGTTTGTGGTTTGTTTTTAACTGTGTAATAAAGTTAATTATTCAAAATGTTAGAGTTCCTTATTTTTAAAGTGAAACTTGCACTACTGTTCAAAATAAATAAAAAACAAACCTGGAATTATGCATTTGGGACTTTCTTTTTCTTGTTGTACCGAACCCATACCGAACCGTGACCCCCAAACCGAGGTACATACCGAACCGTGAATTCTGTGAACCGTTACACCCCGACTATGAAGTGTTTTGCTCAAAGTTATAAACTTAAAAAATATATAATTTTTCAAATTCTAAATTCCTGCATGTTGGCCATCAGCTGCCCTGGACTACAGACCATTCTGTGATCCTCCAGAACACACAGAGGGCCAGTCCGCCGCTTATTCTCAGAAATCTAATATTTACACTCTTCATATTCCTAATATTCATTTTACACTTGTGTTCACCACATTTAGTCAGTGGTGTTAAAGACTCTTAGCATGGTCAAATCAGCATATTGCACTGAATAGTATTTTGAAGAAGCAAATTACAATATCTATATCCCATTCACAATAGAAACTGTATGCCTCTACATCCGACATAATACTCTGCTTCCATAACTCAACAATGGGGCATTCAAAAGATTAAATGCTGTATCCATTCCATAATTTCTCTCCCTAATTGAATACCTTAACATATGCGGCTGCACAAAGCCCCATAAAAAGCTTTAATCCGGGCTCCTTTCATTCACTTTGAAACAATTGTTTTCTTTTAATCCTGTCAGGGGTAGAAAATGTTACAACCAGTGATGGAGCAGCAATTTCTTTTAAGATTAATCTGCCTAGGGAAGTGTGTCGGCTCAGGGTAATTTGAATGCTTTTTAAAATTTGACAAATTCTTTGTTCAACTAGGTAGTGAAGAGAATTAAATTAACATATTATAGCAGGAAGTTTAATACAGTGTAATTGTTGGTATATTCATTTTAATGTCTCCTGATATATAAGAAGTGTGTTTTTATATATTCATGTGTGTACTTAATTACTTTGTATTTAATAGAAGTCGTTTATATGAACAAGAAGCTGGAGAGATGAGAAGTGAAAACTTCCCTGTCAGGAGAAGAGCAGGGGACAGAGAGGAAATACCCTTATATAGACATATGCTAGAGACCGCAGAGAGTAGAATGTGTGTGCGTTGCAGTATAATAACTATAATAATAACTGCTCAATTATACTGGTGCTTGTAATAATAATAATAATCCTTATATTTATTATAGCGCTTTCTCAATGACTCTCAAAGTGCTTTACAAATACACATTACACATACAGATCATACATGTAATGGTCATCTACTGTGGACAATACCCACAGGAGCAAATTCGGGTGAAGTGTCTTGCCCAAGGACACAACGGCCTGACGCAGTGGGGCGGGAGCGGGTTTCGAACTGGAGTTCCCCAACGCCCCCTTGATTTGATGATCAAACGCACAGACCACTGCGCCACCCGTCCCACCCGCAACTTGTGTTTTTATTGATTTCTTTCTGTTTCATTCTTTCATGTTGTGAGTACTAAATTGCCACAACTTTGTGCAGTAGTTGGCTTAAATGTGTTTAAATTACTTATGTGAAATAAGGAGCAGGTTTGCAGGACAGGAGACTAAAGATGTGGGGAGAGGATACATTCTTATCTAAACACAGAATGCCAAGTAGCTAGAACGATACATGTCTAAAATATATGTGTGTGTTTAATTACTTTGTATCAATAATAATAGGGAGTTGGAAATATGAGGAGTAAAACCATTATTTAGAGTAAGATGTGAGCAGGGGAATGCCCTTATTTGAAGATAGCTCAGATCTCTGAAATGAGTGTGCGTTCTCTGTATATGTTATGTAGAGTTCGTGCTGGACACCCAATGTGTCTGTGTTACCTTAAATGGTAAAACAAGGAAAATGAGGGTGCATGACACAACCTAAGGGAAAATGAGTGTGCGTTCTCTATATAGGCTGATATTCTACTATTTTACTGCTTGAGAGCAGAGGTAATGTTTTCCTCGTTATTATTGATATTAAAGTAGTACATATATTGTTTGTATTAGTCAACTATAACAAAAGTATGTGAAACTGTGTGTACATTGAACTAAGTGGAGAGGGGGGCCACAGAGAGGGAAGTCTCTGCAAAATGTGTGGGTGTGTGAAAGTACACCCAATGCGTCTGTTTTACCTTAAATGGTAAAAGACTCTTGTTTCTGTGGGTCCTCTGCTGGCTCGTCGCTTTTATATCAACCAATGAATGGACTCTATGGGAGGAGAATCCGGCACACCTCCTCCCCGTTCTTTTTGCATATAAGCCTGTTGTGTCTTCAGATTGCTCTCTCTTCTCCTGCTGTCAAGACCGGAATCTGAACAGCACGCGAACCAGGGCAGGAGTACTCATTATTGTATTGTATTGCATTGTATTTTTACCTTTTATAATTAAAACAGATTATTGTTTAACTGGTATCCTGGTGTTTTCTGATTTCCTTCCTTTTATGATTTAAGCTCACCAAACGACACGCGGAGCCGAGGGGGGTTTAAAACCACTCAGACTCTAACAGTAGCCCAAATGAGATTAGAGGCTTCCATTTGCAGAACAGTCTTGGCCTAGAAAGCACATCAAGAAAAGTAAGACAGTGCAGACAAATATGCTCCAAAATAATAAGCACAGCCAGGGACAACAAGCAGTTTTGAACACACTGCAACCCTAAAAATATATATAGAGAACATGAAAGATGTTTAAATATTAAGACAGACATGGTGTTAAAACATTTAAAACCAGCTTGAGTATGCAGCTCATGTTACAGCATGCAAGTTATTGAACATAATTAGCGTTCAATAAGAGCCCAAACGAGACTTCCTGTCATTACTTGTATTGACTGACAGCAGACTGTTTACAAATGCAGTCTGTTAAACTGTTAAATCAGTTTGGTTTGTTTTTCCCGTTGCCAACAGGCTCTGCATTCATATAAAGATATGCCTACGTTTTGTTAGATTGAATTATAGACCCTACGTTAAATGTCTATTTAACCCTCAAAATAACAATTTGTATATTAATTGTTTACCCAGTTTTACCTTGAAATTTTTAGGTTAAAAAGTTTGTATTGCATTCCACCACAGTGACAGAATCAGGAAATCCATACAGCATCTTTTGTAAATCCAATGGCATACTGTGGGGCTTTAGACAGGGCCTTCAGTAAACAATTGAAAAGCACATACACACATTTTACACGTCTTGCTGCGTTAAAAATTCCAGGAAAGACAGACAACTTCTAAGTTTAACTATTTATTATAAGGGAGCAAAAGATATATATTCACTTGGCCAAGGACTCTGTCACGTCATAGAAATCACAGGCAGAAAAGCTGTAATCTGTAACCACTATTTCCGGAAAGAGCCCCGAACCTCATGCGTGCATACATTTTTATTACACAGGGCGTTGCCCGTACATTTATGATTGGTCAAGACTAGCTAAAGAGATACCATGGTTTAGACTTGGTTCTCTTTGGTAGGTGCACAGACTTTGAAAAAAGTCTCTTGGCAACACGATCCTCCAATCAGCATTCGGCCGGCCTGTGAAAGTCCCTCCCTACTCTGTCGCCATCATACGTAATTTGTTTTTGCTGAAGCTTTCTGCAGATATAGTGGAATCTTGGTTATACTGATTCCTGGCTATGTGTGGGAGCGGAGCTCACCCAAAGCTCAAGGTCAGAGTCTTAGTAACTCACTGTCTTCTTACTACGTCTACACCTGGCTTTGCTACATTAGTATTGCAATCTGAAAACTTTCTTCTGACTATTCCCTTCGTTGGTATCTAACCCATCAGAAACTGGGATTAGTGATTGTGTCTATTTATTTTATAGTCATAGCAATCTCATGAGCACAATAAGCATATAATGTAATAATAAGAATCCCTCTTGTAATGTTATTAGGGGTGTAACGGTTCACCAACATTTCGGTTTGGTACGTACCTCGGTTTTTAGGTCACGGTTCGGTACGTTTTCGGGGTACCACTTTACAATAAGACTACCCTTATAAAGGATTCATAAAGGGTTTGTAATTAGGTTATTAATTAGGTTGTAAACACTTTATTATGCATTAAGAACCATTTATAAACCAGTTGTAACATAGTTGCCATACATCAACACAGGCTCAATATTTGGCAAGATGACTAAGCCTTATATTGGCTACCTAGCTTACTTCGTCATTTTCATCAGCCAACATCCTTGGTATATGTTGTTCACCGAGTTGATTCTCCCCCCATCCATCTTAATGTTTCTTGGCCTCTCTTTATGACCATTTATTTATGAGTTACTAACATTTATAACTGCCAAAAGGGACTCTTATTGTAAAGTGTAAAACACATTGTCATTTATTAATGAGTTACTACCATACGTTAAAGCAAACAGATATTGTTCTAAACTGTATTAAAGTAAACAGGTATTATCTTGAACTGTATTGAAGTGAACATGTATTATTTGGGACTGTTTTAAAGTAATCCTATATATATAAACCTTCTCACATACACTCACTGACCCAGATACCCTGCCACACACACTTACCCCTCCTCTCATCAGCACACACACATACACTCACTGACCCAGATATCAGCACACACACACACACACACACAAACACACACACACACACACTTCCCCCCACCAGCACATGCACATGTTCTTATTCAAGGTTCTTCCTGGGGCCAGTATAATCTCAAGCACCAATATATCTGTGTACAATGTTTGATACTAATATCTCTGTGTACAATGTTTGATTGTTTGGGAAAGAATAGTTTGTGTGAAATCTTCCTTGAGAAATTAAAGGAGTGAAGTTAGGTGGAAGATAAAAAGTGATTCTGACCTTGACTAGTTCCGAGGCTCTCACGCTTCACTTAGGAGTAAAATGGGACGGAAGAGCCGACCCACATCTCCGCCCCAAATATGTCCATATATACTGTTGTTTATTCATGCAAAATGCCCCCTGTTTCTGACTGGCTGGTCCCGATACCTGTATCGCACGGCAGTAGAGCGGGGAGCCCGGAGTGCTCTGTTACAGGGCACTCTGTATTTCGTATTGTGTTTTTTACCATTAAAATCAGATTATTGTTATAACTTTTATGCCGGTGTTTTGAACTCATCTAACGGACGGCGCGGAGCAGAGGTGGGCTTTAAGCCACCACTACTGTGTTTGCTCCAACAACATGGCAGTGACTGTTGTTGTTAGCTTCTTGTCTCTCTGCTAGCAGCTCCGTGATGCTACAGGGGCTCTGCCTGCTCAACTCATCCGGGGAACATAACTTGAACTCGGCCGTGTTTGTCGTGCTGGTACCTTGTGGACTATTCTTCAAGCTTATATCGGACTATTGTGACTCGCTCTGCGGTTAAAACAGACGGTGCATGAATGCGGTTTTACAGTAAGTGACATTTGAGTACTTTATTTATGTGTTTATGATTTGAATCAGCTAACGTTAATGAATGTTAAAGGGAGGGAATGCTCATGACACGCATTTTTAAATAATTATCATCCGATAAAACAGACCAGTCTCTGCCAGTCTTTTTTTTTTTTTTTAATCTGATGACGTTATCAATGATTTTAAACTGATTAATTACCGAAATAACATCAACCCTGGGGGCGGCGCCATTTTGACGAGTCACATGACTTATTTTACCGGAAGTGACGTGAACTATGCGTTTGGTGTCGAGGACAAATTGACGTATGTGCTTTGTTCATGTTGTTTACTCTAGTTACTCTCTCAATTCTATAGAAATATGCCTCATTGTATCGCGAAACATTGCCACAATTCGGATAGGAACAATCCACGGAATGCTCGGTTACATCTATTGCCAACGGGTAAGCGTAGAAAGTACGTTCGGAGGCAGTGGCTAGCGAAATGTGCTCGGCCCGAACCGAAAGATCCACAGGCGCATGTATGCAGCGAACATTTCAAGTTTCCGGACGACTACTCTGAGAGTATGATGAAACATAAAATGGGATTTATTAATCAACCATTACTTAATGGGGATGCAGTGCACTGCCAATGCCAGCCAGCGTAAGCACCTTACGCAGCAAACTTTACTTATTGTTTACTACGTAAGGAAGCAGGAATTGCAGAACCCAGAGCGCACGGAGCACAGAGCGGACAGCAGATAACGGAATTGCAGTTTTATTGCTTATAGATTATCAGAACATTTCAAAGGGGACACAGTCACATTAGATATTAACCTATGGATTAACTACATCATCGTTTTTATCGTTGTAATGCCATTGAAGACCAGTTTAGACCAGACAAAGACCAAGGTAAGCCATGTTAGCCTAGCGCATGTTAGTACCTAGCGCCACTTGTTTTGATGTACGTTTTTGTTGATAACGTCGCAAGTTTGTATCTTTCACTTCACATGTCAAAAGTGCTAAATCTAAGTATTATCTGTCAGTTACCACAAAGAACCTGAACAACCCTAGAAAATTCTGGAAAGCCATACAATCGATATCCACCGGTGATATCCGTAATGAGCTACCTCCGTGCCTTACCACAGCATCTGGCACTATATCGGATAGGGCTACCATGTTAAATTGTTTTAATGAGCATTTTGTGTACTGTGACTCTCTGTTTCATTCTGCTTCTAATTCTGCTTCTGTGAACACCACAGTCGGTGACAATGTGTGGTCTGGAAAACCCTTTCAGTTTTACTCCTTTTACTGTTGATGTTGTTCGTGAAGTCTTAACCAAGCTAGATCCTAAAAAGCCGGCTGGTCCGGACAACGTAGAACCTTTCTTTTTAAAGATAGCTGCAGATTTTATTGCTCCACCTCTTACTACTCTTTTTAACCTCTCTCTCAGCACGAACAAAATCCCAAAAGTATGGAAGTCAGCGTATGTCCTGCCACTACTAAAAGGAGGGGAGGCCACCTTATTAAACAATTATAGACCCATCTCTAAATTGTCAGTTCTGGCTAAGGTTCTTGAACGCCTAGTGAGTGAACAAGTAAAGGAGTTTTTATGTACAGTCAGGCTTCAGAAAGCAACACAGCACCATCACTGCGACAATAAAAGTGGTAAATGATATTACGAGTATTTTAGATAATAAGCAGAGTTGTGCAGCTCTATTTGTTGACCTATCCAAAGCTTTTGATACCGTCGATCATCGCATTTTGAAGCAGAGGCTGGTCAGTATTGGCATATCCAGCCATGCAGTGGGGTGGTTTGTGAACTACCTCTCTGAAAGGTCCCAATGTGTTCAGTTTGATGGGCTGTCTTCTGAGTGGTTAAACATCACTAATGGTGTACCACAAGGTTCAGTTTTAGGTCCGCTATTATTCTCTATCTATATTAATAGTTTAGGTGAAAATGTCGAAGGAGCAACCTTACATTTTTATGCGGACGATACCGTTATGTACTGTGCAGGTCCCTCGATTAACGAGGCTGTTGTTAAATTACAGGCTGTTTTTAACATTATTCAGGCTCAGCTCTCTGAGCTTAAGCTTCTTTTAAATGTGGATAAAACCAAGGTAATGCTCTTTTCTAAGGAATACAACTTGAAGTGGTTACCTGTTACAAATACCTGGGTATCTGACTTGATGATTGTCTCACTTTTAAATTTCATGTAAATAACCTGCTTAAAAAGCTGAGGGTTAGGCTAGGTTTCTTTTACAGAAATAAGTCCTGTTTCTCGCTTGAGGCCAGGAAAAGGCTAGTCACTGTGACCTTTTTACCTGTGCTGGACTATGGTGATTTGTTATATATGAATGCACCTGCCAATTACCTGAGCAAGTTAGATGCTGCGTATCACAGTGCACTGAGATTTTTGACAAATTGTAAAGCACTTACGCATCACTGTACCCTGTATACCAAGGCGGTTATGCCATCACTTACTGTACGGAGGCTCAGTCACTGGTACTTTTTCATTTACAAAGCCATGTTGGATAAACTACCATCATATATCTGCTCCCTGATCTCTCTGCGAATTGAAAGTACTTATTGCCTGAGATCGCATGCTGTGGTTTTATTAAATGTGCCAAGTGCTAGGACTGTCTTAGGGAAGAAAGCTTTTAGATGTGCAGCTCCACTAACATGGAACAGTCTGCATAAAGAATGGAAAATTACCAAGCTAGTACCACTACATGTTTTTAAAGCTCGGTTGGATGCTACAAAATCAGATGCTGTTGGTACCTGTACATGTGGTTAAATATGTAAATTGTAATCCCTGTACATTTTGCTGTATGATGTCCTTTTGTTGTTCTGTTGTTTATGTTTTTATGTCTTCTTGTGGAACCTACTGCTGCAGGTCTCCCTTGAAAAAGAGATCATTGATCTCAATGGGATTTTACCTGGATAAATAAAGGTTTTGAATTTAATTGAATGGAATTCAGTGTTGAGGTGAGCACCGTTAGATTCTGTGTCTTTACGATCATAAACGATGTGTTGGATGTGCAGCTAGGATAAGTAATAAGGGAGCTAGGAGTGATTTTCGGTGCAGTAATAGGTTAGCATTTTTCGCTCGGGGCTAATTCAGAGGCTCACTGTTAGCATTGTGTGTTTTTTTTGAAGAAAAAAATGAAAAAGATCAGTTAAATTAGTTTTTTTCCCGTTATATGGATATAAAATATTCATAGTTTATTAAATATTAAGGTTCCTTAGACGTTGTTTCCTGCAAATGACGCGATTTCGGCCCCGAACCGGGTCCGTGGGGCCTAAGAGGATAACAGACTATGTTTTTTATTTTTTTTACAGTTGTATTTGGATGGAATGAATACCTATAGTGATAATTCAAAGTAAGTCCGCCTGGACTTTATTTTTCTAAACTTCTTCCTCGGCTGACGAGTCCGAACTCAAATACTCCGCCATTTTTTCGTGGTGTGTTTACAAAGTGAACGCATAGATGACGTCACAACCTAGTTTTTCGGATCATGTGACTACTGAAAATGGCCAAAATGGCAGCTGCCTGACGGAATATACAGGTTTTGATAAAAAAGACCTATAAAATCATTATTTACCGGGGAATATCGCTGATTTCTTCAGGGTATGGTTTAAACATAATGTTTCACTAAATACTGAAGTTTTGATTAACTATCTAATGACTGGAGCCTTCCTTTAAGGCTTGGGTTAGCATGTAAGCGAGTGGTAGATACATCTGTGCTAACGATGCTAATCGTAGCCTCTAAGTTAAAACATAATAGAGAGGTGTTAAGCGTTAAGTGGGATAATACTGTAGAACAAACGGCTTCTGTTTGAGGTAAAATAAGGTCATCCTTGTAAGTTAGAGATATTTTATTAGGTAGGTAACTTTATGCATCGCTAAGGTTCATTTAAATTCACTATGATTGATTATGTAGACCAGTGCTTCTCAAAGTGTGGTCCGCGGACCACTGGTGGTCCGTGAGCGCCCCCTAGTGGTCCGTGAGCAGAGATGGGGTCGTTACTAAAAAAAAGTAATATATTACATATTACATATTACTTTAAAAAAAGTAATATATTACACTACTTCGTTACTCTCTACATAAAGTAACTCGTTACTTTACTCGTTACTTTACTCGCAGGGCCGGCCCGCCCCTCCCTGCAGGCAGATCACGCAGACTGCTAAAGTTTCAAATGTTCTCTTTAGTTCAGTTTCCATTGTCGCATAAGACTGATCCAGATCCTGAATGCTTTCCTATCTGAACATGGCTGTCCTCGGTCTCCTGCTATCTGTATATTTTGCGCAGTCTATCTCTGCTCACGCTGTTGCGTCGGCGTGTTCTCCTGCGTGTTGGCCATGTGTTGCACTGGAACCAGACTGGAGCACAACGCAAAGACTTCAGCCGAGCACGTACGAACAGCGCATGCGTGAGTGGCAATAACTCTCCTTACCAGCTGGCGGCGGTAGTATGTATTCGTCATTCAAAACAGGCAACAACCGGAAAACAGAGAAGAAGAACAGACTACGTGATATAAACAAACAACAAATAGCTGTGCGTTAGCTTCACCTTAGCATGTGTTCTTTGCAGGTGTTTGTTGAGGATTGATTATGACTGATTTTAGTAACGAAGTAACGCGTGTCGGGGCAATGTTAGTAACTGTAGTGTGATTACTGAATTATAAAAGTAGCGCGTTACACTACTCCGTTACCGACAAAAGTAATATTATTACAGTAACTCTGTCCGTGAGTATATTGGTAACATTTCACAATTTAAATACATTTATTTATTTAAGTTTTCCGCACTCTCGCGGGGATATCTCCGCAATGGAGCAAGCTTAAGTTTCTTTTGATTGCATGATATAGCTCAGCCCAACACCTTCATCACACATGTTGCGACTTGTTTGTACCATTTTCAGGCGATTTGTAATCTGTTCTAGAAAAATGTGTTTTTGGATGTTTGTGGAGTTAGGTGGTCCGTGAGTGTTTTTTTATTGGTTAAGTGGTCGTTGGTATGAAAACGTTTGAGAAACACTGATGTAGACAAGCTAACGTCAAAGTAGTGTTGAAGAGAGGCGTAGTGTATGTGAAATCAACCTCACAATAAGATGTGTGTATATCACAAATAATAATGTCATATTTCAAGATGATTACTTAGATATTACAATATGGTTGGTTGAGCTGAAGTTCATTATTGAGCTTACACGTTAACGTCACAGTCATATCTGAAGAACGAACCCAAACCTTGTTCTTTTTATTAATTGTATTAACAAATTGGTATCAAATAAATAGTTATCATTGGTAATAAAAATGCTGATAAAGTAAACTATTTTATTTGAGTATTTGTGTCTGGGAGAAGGTACTGTACCCAGTTCCTATGTTCGGCAGTTATAGACTGGGCTTTCTTGTACAAGAGAATAACATCAATCAAAAAAAATATCAATATGGACCATTACTGTATAATTATCCTTAAATTATGTTATACAATGCACCATATAAACAAGTATGGCATTTTGAAACATGAAGTGCAACAATTTTTACTGTAACTTGTGTGCATTTTGTTGTTAACTAATATGATGTTATGATTTATTTTTTGTTAGTATGCACATGGACGCTTTGGACACACCTGGAGAAGGAAGAAATGGGTCTTCGGAATGATGGGAGTTAAAGACAAAAGAGACTAGTGTTGAAACTAGTGAAGAAACGATCAAGATGCCACCTTGTCCCTCTGATTAGACGGCATGTTAAGTCAGGAAGTAGAATATTAGTGATGAGTGGAGGGCATACAGGAGAGTGCTGAGTAACATGGGGTACAATCTCTACACCTTAAACCACAGCAGGTGGTTTGTGAACCCCCAGACTGGCAGTCTTACCCAACATAATGGAAGAGCTAGGTCGACCGACAAAGGACATGTCCGTAGACTGAGAGGAAACCGTACAGAGAGTTTGTCGGAGGAACACCTCAAGGTTCTTGAATGGTCATCTTGGCTCTGCTCACCCTGATGGACTGCTTGGACGCTTGTTCAAGGATATACACAAAGCCTTTCCAGAGTACCATTATGTCTTACCAAGTCTTTCATTTATGTCTGGGAAAAACTTTTATGTTTAAATATGTGTATCAGTCATACTAAATAGTCATTATTTTTAGTCCTGATTTTCTTCATGTGTGAATAAGATGTTTTGCTTGGCTCTTTTGCATCTTACTTGGCATTTCATGTGAAAATGTGTATTAGGTAAGCGTGAATGTTATAACTCATTCATAAATGGACATGTGTATTAAACTTAAAAACAACGCACCCTTTCAGTGACGTGTTTCACACTTTACAATAAGGCTCCCTTTTACCAGTTATAAATGGTAGTAACTCATTAATAAATGAGAATGTGTTTCACACTTTACAATAAGCCTCCTTTTTGGTAGTTATAAATGTTAGTAATTCATAAATAAATGGTCATAAAGAGATGCCAAGAAACATCAAGATGGATGGGGAGAGAATCAACTCTGTGAACAACAGATACCAAGGATGCTGGCTGATGAAGAAGACAAAGTAAGCTAGGTAGCCAATATAAGGCTTTGTCATCTTGCCAAATAGTGAGCCTGTGTTGATGTATAAGACCTATGTCAGAACTGGTTCTTAATGATTAATAAAGTGTTTACAACCTAATTAATAACCTAATTATAAACCCTTTATGAATCCTTTATAAGGGTAGTCTTATTGTAAAGTGGTACCGTTTTCGGTACAGCAGAAAGAATGATCACAAAACATAAAATATATATATTTTATTATTATTAAACTGTGAATAAGAATATTCACTCAAATAAATACAAAATATAATAAAATAAACATTAAGGTGCAGCATTTCGATGAACTGAAATAATCTGTACTTGAACTACTGTACTAGTACTCACCTAAGCAGCCAGCTTCACGTTAGGACTTGCTTGCTTGTCATTGTATTTTCATGTTTTTTTAAAGAAAAATGTACTTGTCCACATTGCTTGACGAAAGGGCAGATCTGCTGGCACTAACAATGTCTCCTGCTGTGGAGAACACCCTCTCTAGGGACAGAGGTAGCAGATACAACCAGGTAGTGCTTTGCTAACATGGCAACATAAGGATATTTGGCGTTTGTAATAGCTTTGGCTCGGTCTGAACTTTCTGCGAGTGGTGGAGGCTTAAATGCTAGTGGGAGTTGGGTTTGCACTTCAGTCTTTTTTCTTTTGGTACCGGTGATATTCACGTTCGGGTGATGCCTTTTCAAATGAGTGTGCAAGTTTGATGTATTGCCAGCCGCGTAACCAATTTTAGTTGAACAATGCCGACAAACAGCTTTGGTTCGGTCCACCTGTCTTTGTCCGTCATCCTTGTACGTAACTGCGAAACCAAAATGTTCCCAAACCGGAGACTTCAATGATGCTGGAGGATTTTCGAGCTCAACTTTATCTGCGTTCGTCATTTCGACAGTTCCTCAAATTGCTGACTAAATTTGAACGCATCCCTGTGACCAGCTCTCATAGTATGCCTCTCGTCCAATGACATGACTTGGTCGCTCTATGACGCGTTGAACCCAATGTGAGCAAATTACTCTGAATGCTGCGACGCAGCACCTGAGATTACTTCCAAAAAGTTGTTCACGTTCTCAATTTGTTACGTTTAACGTTATATTCGTTCGGTACACACGTGAGAAGCGGAGAGGAAAATGAGTGAGAGAACAATTAGCGATACAGGGAGAGAAGCAGAGAGGAAAATGAGTGAAGAGAATAATTAGCGAATAGCGATACAGGGAGAGAAGCGGAGAGGAGAGTGAACAGGCGTGTTAGCGGCAGACAGGGAGAGACAAATAATTACACATGGCGCTCTCCAAGAAGAGGAAAGTGGACAGTGAGAACAGAGCTTTTAACCCTGAGTGGTGAAGCAAATTGAAGTAAAGTGTTACGGCAGAAAGTTTAATACAGCGTATTTTTGGTATATTCATTTTAATGTCTCCTGATATATAAGAAGTGTGTTTTTATATATTCATGTGTGTACTTAATTAATTACTTTGTATTTAATAGTAGCAGTTTATATGAACAAGAAGCTGGAGATATGAGAAGTGAAGACTTCCCTGTTAGAAATAGGGGAGAGATGAAATATCCTTATATGGGTACAGCGTGGCAAACATCTGGAGGACAGCAGAGTAGAATGTGTGTGTGTGTGTGTGTGTGTGTGTGTGTGTGTGTGTGTGTGTGTGTGTGTGTGTGTGTGTGTGTGTGTGTGTGTGTGTGTGTGTGTGTGTGTGTGTGTGTGTGTGTGTGTGTGTGTGTGTGTTCATTGCAGTAGCCATATATAGGCTGTGGAGGAACTGCTCAATTATAAGGGTGTTTGTGTTTTGTTGATTTCCTTCTGTTTTATTCTTTCAGGTTGTGAGTACTAAATTGCCACAACATTGTGAAGTAGTTGGCTTAAATGTGACCTGCTCCATCGAAATCAGTCGCATTGACCCGAAGACACATGTTGAGTTGTATACACTGCTGGAAAGAGGAGATTCCTAGCTTTCTAATGATATCAGGATTGTTTTTGTACTCCAAATATTAAGCGAAATATGTCACATTATATAATGACTGTCACTGAGTCATCATTTTGAGAAAAAGGCCTTCAAAGTTTTCTCTTCTCTGGAATCCATCGATCTGATTGATTATTAGCGGAGAAAATGATCAAAATACTACGGAGGGAAGATATTTTCGTTTGGAGGGGAAGCTCGCGAGTGTGTGTGTATACGTGTGTGTGTGTGTGTGTGTGTGTGTGTGTGTTTGTGTAATTTTGCATTTGTGAGTATTGTGTTTGTTTCCCGGGGAAAACACTCACGAGAAACACCGGCTGTTGTTATGCCTGCAGTGACGTTAAGTTACTCCGTTCTCCGCTTGTAATTATGCCGAAGCTTCAAAGTTGTATTTATCATCTGAATTTGCCGAAACAAGTTTAATATTCTGAAAGCCAAGACTTTATTTAATTGAAATCAGATGAAAACAAACTGTAACGGACCCTGCCGTGTTATCTATTACTATACTCTTACATTCATAATGTCAGCCGGAGGGAGGGGGGGCGGCGCTGCGGAAGAGCAGATTGCGAGTCCCTTTACAAGCTTCAAAAATGTATTTATCGTGTGATTTTGGAAATAAAAGTTTCATATTCTGAAAGCCAAGACTTTGTTTGTTTAAAATCAAACAAAACACCCGAACCCCGAAAAAATAGTTTTTTACGTAAATCCACGTTTATTTTTAAATGAGCCGTTGCGACTTCCGACTGATTTCGATAGAGCAGGTCACAAATGTGCTTAAATTAGATATTCTTATCAAAACACAGCATGTCAAGTAGCTGGAACGATACATGTCTAAAATATATGTGTGTGTTTAATTACTTTGTATCAATAATAGTAGTCTGTGTAACAAGAAGTTGGAAATATGAAAAGTGAAACCGTTGTATTTGGAGTAAGATGTGAGCAAGGGAATGTCCTTATTTGGAGACAGCTCAGATCTCTGAAATGCTGCTGGGTAGAAATGAGTGTGCATTCTCTATATATGTTTATGTTTATACTATTTCACTGCTTGAGAGCAGAGGTAATGTTTTCCTCGTTATTATTGATATTAAAGTAATTAGCATATATTGCTTGTATTAGTCAACTATAACAACTATATCTTAGACATATGTGAAACTGTGTATGTATCGAAATGATGGGGGAGGGGGCCAGAGAGGGAAGTCTCTGCAAAATGTGTGTGTATGGAGGCTTACACCAGATAACAAGCTTGTTATTCAGAGCAGGTTCGGGCCGGACACCAAATGTGTCTGTTTTACATCAAATGTTAGAAGACTCTTGTTTCCGGGTCCTTGGCTGGCTCGCGCTGATTCGCTACGACACTCCATCGTTTTGCATCTCCCAATGAGATGACCTGAAAGGAGGAGCATCTGACACAGCTCCTCCCGTTTTGTTTTGGTATGTAAGCCTGTTCTGTCTTTGGTTCGTTCTCTCTTCCTCCTGCTGACAAGACAAGTAAGTAAGATTTCCCAGCGGGAGGAACCAGAGCCGAGGTAATCCGGATTACTTCGTAATGTTGTGTTATTGTATCTTTTGCCATTAAATCAGCATATTTGTTATAACCTTACCCTGGTTACTTTGAATTCTTCCTCTGTTAATCTGACCCATTCACAAAAGGACACGCGGAGGCAGAGGGGGGGGCCTCAGAGCCCCCGTCAGAGTGCGACTCCTACTCCAACAGTGGACGGACTCATTCGTGTTCATCCTGCCCACTGGGAGCACAGAACCAGTGTGTCTCATTTGTTCAGAGACCGTGGCGCTCATTAAAAGTGCCAAAACGCCACTATGAGACAAAACACAAAGTGTTTGACCAAACATTCCCTCTCAAGTCAGAACTGAGGTCACTAAAAATAAGCACTCTCGGAGCCCAATATGATCAGTCCACCAGGATCAACATTAAAACTACATATCGTTCCAGGGCAGGTTAACCGAGGCTAACCAATGAGTGTATGAGAATGGTCCTGACACCATTTCAGCCCAGATTTACAAACTCCTGGCAGGACAAGCTCGAGCTCAATTCTCGCACTGAATAAAACAAAGTGAGTGAGGGACTGCAATATAAGAGGGAAAGAAAGAGAAACTTTAAAACTGTTCAATTGTTATGATGTGTAAAGACTGATATTGTTCTATAATCGTCTGAAACTGTTAAGTCATGATGTGAAACGGTTAACAAAGAAAAAGGGAAACTCAAGCTGCTGCTACACTTTATTTTATTTATCTAAAATTAAGCACTTTTAAGATGCACATATTTTCAAAAGCTATTTTATTTATTTTCTCTATTTTATTTTTAAATGCAGCCTGAGAGGAACATTACACATATCCACAGTATTTACTGTATATTTGTATAGTTCAATATTTATTGACAATAAATATTGTTGTTTATGAATTGTACTTTCTTTATTTGATTGGCAGTCAGTTGTTGATTACATGCAGACGTTGATAAAGCTACAGCTACTTCAATATATATCACACTAATTCATAAAGCAACTTAGGGTGCATTCACACCTAATAGTCCGTTTTCTGGTGCACACCAGACGACAGTTTGTTACATTGTTTCATTTTTCAGAAGGTTCGGTTTGCGTTCAGACCAAGCGGCAAACTCTGGGGAAGAGCCGGGACGCCAATACGGAAGTGCCACACACTGCAGTTCATCTAGTGGCCAGTAGGAGCAGGCTGCAGAAGGGAGCAATTTCCATAGACCCCCATGTTAAAATGCCCAACTTTACAGCAGAAATAAACATGTTTACATCGTGGTTCAAAAAACCATTTTCTCTGTATAGTTAGATTCCCCCTTCATGACTACTGTGTGAGGGGTGAATTTTTTCTCAACTCATCTGTTTAATTAATATTAAGCCTTAAAGTTATTCATATATTAGGGCGTGGTCACATTGAGTGACAGCTCTGTCAAGTGACTGCTGCTGCTAGCTTCTTGTCTCTCTGCTAGCTGCTCCGTGAAGCTAGCTACAGGGACTCTGCCTGCTCAGTTCATCCAGGGAACACAACTTGAAGCCGTCCGTGGTTGTTTGTTCTTCATGCTTATACACTGAACAAAAATATAAACGCAACACTTTTGTTTTTGCTCCCATTTTTCATGAGATGAACTCAAAGATCTAAAACATTTTCTATATACACAAAATAACCATTTCTCTCAAATATTGTTCACAAATCTGAAAAAATCTGTGATAGTGAGCACTTCTCCTTTGCCGAGATAATCCATCCCACCTCACAGGTGTGGCATATCAAGATGCTGATTAGACAGCATGATTATTGCACAGGTGTGCCTTAGGCTGGCCACAATAAAAGGCCACTCTGAAACGTGCAGTTTTGCTTTATTGGGGGGGTCTGGGGGGGTCCGAAAACCAGTCAGTATCTGGTTTGATTGGCTAGCGTTTGTACTGGCAGATTTGCATAAACGGGATTTGATTGGCTGACGCCATTGCTCTACTTTTGCAGCGAGCACCGCGAGAAAAGCTACGCTTTGCTCCCACAATGCAGTTCGGCGAATCGTGATGTCAACGCATGCCGCCGTGTGTAGGGGCCGTAAGGCTTGGGTTAGCGTGTAAGTGAGTGGTAGCTACATCGGTGCTAACGATGCTAATCGTAGCCTCCAAGTTAAAATTATAGACTGTATATATAGAGGTTAAAACGAAATAGACAAGTGTTAAGCGTTAAGTGGGATAATACTGTAGAACAAACGGCTTCTGTTTGAGGTTATAAAATAAGGTCATCCTTGTAACTTAGAGAGATATTTTATTATACGTAGGAACTGTATGCATCGCTAAGGTTAATTTAAATTGGCTATGCTCAAGTATGTAGACAAGCTCATGTCGAAGTAGTGTATATGTGAAATCAACCTCACAATAAGATGTGTGTATATTACAAATAATAATGTCATATTTCAAGATGATTAGGTTAGATATTACAATATGGTTGGTTGAGCTGGAGTTCATTCAGCTTAGACGTTAACGTCACAGTCATTTGAAGAACGAACCCAAACCTTGTTGTTTTTATTAATTGCATTACCAAATTGGTATCAAATAAACAGTAAGCATTGGTAACACAACTTCCAAAGTTACAGTAAAATAAAAATGACCCTGACTCGGACAATACACAATCCAACATGTTCAACAGAAGAGAATCAGTTATATTGTTTGTACACATGGTACTTGACATATATATATATATATATGTTTGTTTAAGGTGTCCAGGTGATGCAGACAGGCTGGACCAGAGAGTGAGAGACAGAACTGGACTCCTCACAGCAGTGAACTTCAGCACAGGTACAAAGACTCTTTTTTTCATACTGTACAAAGAATCAAGAAAGATATTTGTTTAAATAAATGAAGTATTGACTTGAATACACTGATATACATTCCATTAAACAATACTAAATACTAGATCACCTACACATCAGTTAAGTTGAGGGGTTTTTCCATGCAAAAAGTTACATTTAGATGTTAACAAGCAATATGATTGTGTGAAAATGAGACCTTGTGGCTCAATGAGATCTACACCTGTATAAATAAAGGCTAAAGAAATATGGTTTTGTTAGCTTTCTAATTTAATGTATTGAAGGCAAAGATATTTAACACATAGTGAGAACTGCTACTATTTATCTCTCAATATTGTCTGAAAAAAACGTGGTAAAAGTTATTCTTTCAGTGAGACAACAGAGCAAGCTTCTACAGTTGCACTACGTTTTGATAACAGTTCAATATTATTTTGATAACATATATTTCAATGTTGATGAGCTTCATACTGTTCATTCATAATCTGATCGTCTTTGTAGCTCACTGTTGAAATAAAAAAAAATCATTACAATTACAAAATAATTATATCTACAGCCCCTAAACACACAAACACACCACTTTCATAAATAACACACTTGTTCTGCAATCATATGTTTTATGTTTCCTGTCATTTTTGTTAGGAAAGGACATGCCTGAAAGACACAATATTTTCTCAGTTCTCTGAGGGTCAAGAAGAACATCCAAGAGGAACATTAAAAGCTGATGTTATGAGATTTTAAGACCAGTACAGGACATTCACTAAGAAACTACTTTTATTGTGAAAACACAGTCAGCTGATCGAATGCACCTATTTCCACATCTACACTCCATCAGCTGATTATTTCTATGTGCCTCACTTTATGAGTTTCACATCACTTGTGCCTTGTACCGCAGAGTTTGCAATGTCACAAATAAATGGGGCCAATCTTCAGTCAGATGTGAATGTGTAATCTAACATTTTCAGTAAGAATAATGGACAAAAGGAGTGCAAATACAAATACAATTTACTGAAATGTGAACCAAAACTTAATCAAACATGTTTTAAATAAAAAGCACATATGGACAGAAGGTGTAAACCTATTAAATGTATAAATAAACACATTTGGTCAAATAAAGTGACAGACTAGGCCTGTGCAGTTGGTATCAGCTATGCCCAGCATGGGCTCCTCCATCAGGCCTGGTCCTCCTCGCAGAGGAAAGACCCTCAGTTCTCTCCAAACCAACAGACAGGACGTCCATCACACGGAGGTTTCTCCCTGAAGTCTCAGCAGCTCTCTGGACGCCATGCTGTCTCAATCCGTCCACACTGAATATGAGAGGGGAAAAATGAAAATAATAAATGCTTTGGACAATAAGAAATATAAAGTTGACTGTTGAGTTGCTCAGTTTTTTTAGATTGTCAATACTATTACTGTATAACTAATATCTCAGGTTAAGAGGCACATTCAAATAATGAATTGGTCTTTAAATACATGTTGTCTTTTGAATTGTTTGTCTAAAGTCAAGGATCTAGAACTGGTACTTAGTTTTAATGATACAGTCTGGTTATTATGCTGTTTGGAGGAGGCATCACAGGTAAGAGCACTAACTAGCTACCATCACATGTACCTTAGCTTGACTTAAATGTATTAAACGTGTCATTAAGTGATATCAAAATATAAATAACTAATGTCATGCAAACATATTAATATTTGTTTGATTCCAGTGTTGAATTTAGCACAATTGCATACAAACGTGAAGGGGTTTTAAGATTCTGAAGTATTATGCTAAAAACTCAATAACTTAGATTATTATTTATAGTTTTGCTGAATAGTTTCATGTCCGCTTACCTGAGAAACGTAAAATGCGACGGCAGTGTGCAGATGGGGAGCATGTTAGCTTAGCTTGGTAGCTTCAGCTAGCTCTGGAACTTCCAGCTCGGTGGCAGCAGGTCCCGCCTCGGCTCCGCCTCTTTGCCCTTATTTGGAGCAGGCTGGAACAGGCGGGAGTTGAACTCTGACGTCACTGTCGAGCCGTTAGTGGCCGACACCGCCTACTAAGGGCTTCTCGGCAAATCTGCAGAATCCTATGGGTGACGTCACGGACCCTACGTCCATTTATATATACAGTCTATGGTTCAGACGGGCAAACTCAAACGGACTATAAACTGTAAACACAAGTCATGTGCACGGAAATGCTGTTCAACCATTGGTCAGACATTAAGGGGGTAAAAACGCAAATCCCGGCAATTTCTACCGGAGCCTCCACCATGGAGCATCGGCACTTTCGGCAGGTTATTCTCATGCTGCTGTTAATCTGGAGATCAACAGACACTAGCGGCCCGCGCATTTGATTATGTAATCAGACAACGTGCGTTAAAAACCATTATAGCACATACAATGAGAGACGTTCTGCAGTAAGGAGGGGCGTTTCACCGACGACAGGTGTTCTTACTTTTATGTAGCTGACGGAGAATTTTTACTTTACACGACACTGTTCAACACTTCATTCTGCTTCACTCTTTAACTAAACAACCGCGGATGTCTTGAAAGACTCTTTCGCTAAAGATTTTGAAGATATCCTCGTTCTTGTGACACGTAAATACTACGCTTCCTATGTTTTGGTGCGGACTGCGTTCACACCAGCAATGAACCGCTCCAGAGTTCGCAAGCAAGCGCTCCGAGACCACCTATTTTAGCGGACCAGATTCCGGTTGTTTAGTTCACTTAAGAGGTCTCGGATTGTGTTCACACCGACCCAAATGAACCGCACCAAGCGGCTAAACGCACCAGGGTTCAATTCAACAAGGCAGGTGTGAATACACCCTTAGACATTTTGATGTTCCGGGCCTTTGCATGGGGAGATTTTCTCTAACTGGACCTCGTTGAATTTTTGTTGAATACTTCTGGTGTATATCTTGGCATATAATGTTGTGTGCTACTGTTGGTGTTTTCAGCTAGCTGGCTACATAATGTTGTAACTGTCAGCTCAACACACTCTCACTCCCTAAACGTCCAGCAGCGACGCTTGGTCAGGGTCCCGTGGCGTCCAGTTGTGACGCGCCGAGCCTCCTTCAGCTTCATAAACGGACGCAAAGAGCTTTCAACTGATTGCAATGTATTCCCATCGGCGGCGGTATTTGACGCTCATGGAAGCAAGTATTCTCCTTACTGTCGATTGATTTGACAGTGATATCTCCACTACTCATCAACTCAAAACCACCAGATTACCTTTGTTAATTAAACGACATTGATGGGTTTAAATTGTGTACAATGCTTTTGTGTTTTTCCCCTTCAATTCAGAGAAACAACTTGTTTTCTCTGAAATATGGAGCGCCAAAGAGACTACACTACCCACAATCCCCAGCTATTGTTGTGACAACGCCTGTCCGCTTTGACAAACCTCGTGATAAGTCAACAAGCTCTGTGATTGGATGAAACATAAATTCATACAAAAAAAGTCCAACCCTGTCTCCTAAATATTACGTTCCCACAGAACTAAACTGCATTCGCAATTACGTTTGTCTAGAAACGTATTTTCTCCCACGTTACGTATCTTAAATACGTTTATTTTCTACATATCTTTGCCATTTATTGTCTTGCTTATAATAATGATAATAGTCCTTTATAAATATCATTTTAGAGCACACATTTGAAATCTGTAAGCGAGGCTGTAATTTCGCCAACTCTCATGAGCGAGGCAGAAAATTATAGTTTTAACATGCAAAAAAGCTGCTGTCGTTTATTGCACCTCAAACATGAAAACAAATCCAGAGTTACGTGTTTCTGTACATCCTCTAAGAAGAAAGGACAGTAAAAGAAGATATCTGTGGCTTCAGGCTTGATTGCCGTTCAAATGACAGCGTTGGTTTCCCCAAAAGTGGACGGGGCTGTAAAGTGACGTAGATTTTACTCTCATCTATTATTCAAAACCATTCTATTTATTCTAACGTAAATTACTGTTGGAACAGATATCTCTGCTCCGCGCCGATCCTATATGAGTTTGCTTTAAAAGAAGGAAAACTCAAAACAACCAGGATAGGGGTTAAACAATAATCTGCTTTAATGATAAACGGTAAGAATACAAATACACTTCTCAAAAGGGGTAGGCCCACCCCCTGCTCTGGTCCAAATGCCGGGAGAACCTTTCATCTTGACGGCAGGAGCAAAAGAGAACGAACTAACAGATAGAACAGGCTTACATGCAGAAAACAAAACAGGAGGGGTTGGGTCAGCTGGTCATCTTTTCAGGTCATCTCATTGGGAGATGCAAAAGATGCTGTGTCGCAGCGAATCAGCGCGTGCCAGCAGAGGTCCCGCAAACAGTCTCAGTTTGAAGCAAAACACATCTGGCGTTCGCTGTCTCATATTTCTGCAGCCTCCACACACACACATCCCCCCACATTCCAGAGACCTGAGTTGGGTCTAAAGAATATTCTCTTGCTCACATCTTACTCCAAATAATGGTTTTACTCCTCATATTTTCCGCTTCTGCTTACACAAACTGCTATTATTAATAGAAAGTAATTAAACACACACATATACTATTCAAGATATGTAGACTTCCCTGTAACATGACATACTGGAGATCTTACGCAGAAGGTACTCTCATCCACCTAGCCCACTGTCCTTCATACCTACACCTCCCCCACAGAGCAATAAAACCTGTTTACTCCAAGCACCCCAGAATGTTTGAGCAAGTTTAGTCCTCACATTTATGAAAGGATAAAACAGAGAAATCAATACAAAACACAAACACAGGTATTGTTTGAACAGTATTCACTTAACTGCTACTATTGATAATTTCCAGAGAAACTCAAGGGGCCTCTTTTAATATCTGGAAGTTGCAACAAGACTTTCTGCCATTTCAAATCTAACACACTTCCCAAATATCAGATGATAATAATCTTCATTACATGCCAGTGTTTTATCTTTTTATTACTTATACTTCTATACTTTATTTGCTATGAGTTATATCTGAAGCAAATTATGTTTCTGAAGATGTGTAGTCAATTCCACCCTTCAATGTAACATAAATGTGAACTCTCATTACAGGAACAATACCGGAAACAGACGTAGGAAATGTTACGGAAACTTCAGAGCGGTGCAGGAAACATGGAGACTGGAATCATTGTTTAATCAAACACCTTGAGAATTATTGAAAGTTCACAGAAACGGCCGGAGAGCCTCGCATAGCCCATTCACACTACAACATGTGGGTAAACCACGCGGAACTCTGAAGAGACAAAATAATTTAGATCCATTATATATAGAAGAGGGACGGACCTATTGCAACTCTATCTAATCAATGCCAGATAGTCAGTACAAGGGCTCCTCTGTGTCTACAATATTTATTATCCAGCAGAAGAAAGATGACCCTTTGACCTGTTACCCAGTTCACGTTGCCGCAAGGGGATATTGCGATTTAAATGGGAAGCAGATGTTTGTAATTAAGACAGGTTCCCAGGAACGCTGAGAAACTCAATATACCAAGTGATCAGACTAAAATATTCTCTGACAGGAAAGATCCTCAGCTCACTGATTGGATGTTTTAGCCGCAATGCACGTTTTTAAAGATATTACTGATTTTCTTTGAATATAAGAGAATACTCAGGGGATTTGGGTGATCGGAGACACATCTATGGAATCACAATTTCAATAGCTTACCATTACATGACGGATATACCTTTCTGTCTGTCTGTGATGTTTTACAAATCAGATATTAATGTGTAGAAGTAAAACATGAGAAATAGTATAGCAATATCCTGTAAAATTATGTAAAAACATGAATAAAACCACATATCTTCAGATGTTATACATACATAAGTGTCCTACACTAGTAATAATACAAAGTTATTATTAGTATGCTGTGTGTACCTTGTGTGCACCGCCTAGTGGTTAAAGCACGTTATTGAATTATTTTTGTTGAATAATGTTTTATTTGATGAAAAAAAAATATTAAGACTACATACTTTCATAGGGGGAAAGTAGAAGGTCAATGATAGAAATATAGAATATAAAACATCAAGAAGATACTGTAAGTGATCTCTACAATAAAACAGTTTAGTGCTGGATGTACAAAGATATTAATATGAGGATGTGCAAAACAGACAAACTAATTAACCTTTATTAACACATTAAAGAATACTTTAGGTTAAGGTCTCCTTTCAAATAAGAACAAAGCTTTGGGGGTATCTATCTACAGATAAATATTAAGCCTGAAAAAGTACTTAAGGGTCTAATATATTGCTTTCCTGCATTGTTAACTACACTGAACAAAAATATAAATGCAAAACTTTTGTTTTTGCTCCCATTTTTCATGAGATGAACTCAAAGATCTAAAACATTTTCTATATACACAAAATAACCATTTATCTCAAATATTGTTCACAAATCTGAAAAAATCTGTGATAGTGAGCACTTCTCCTTTGCCGAGATAATCCATCCCACCTCACAGGTGTGACATATCAAGATGCTGATTAGACAGCATGATTATTGCACAGGTGTGCCTTAGGCTGGTGTGACGGGGTTCTATTGTCCGTATGAAAACACTGGCCTAGTCGGTGGGGTTAAGCTCCAAAACTTTAATAACAGCAGCAACAATTAAAATAACGAACCAGCACAACTTAAACAAAATAAATAAATGTCCATATCAAACCGTCCATCACTCATCAGAGTAAACATGCTCTGGTGTTGCCTTCTCTGCAACCATCTCCCGAACATGTCCCAGCTGTTGCCTTCATTGCAACATTCTTCCGAGTCATCTCCTCCAGGGCCAAAACCGTCCATTTTGAACTCATAGCCCCTCCCACAGACTTACCGTCAACAGGTGACGCAATTACCTCAAACCACATTGTCAACATAAAAAAAATCCGACCCAAACATAAACAGGTTAACCACCTCTTAACATAATCATTTAACAAATGCACAATAAATAATAAATTGCATGGTTCCTTTTTAGGAAGAGAGCAGGAAATGTTTGGTGTGTGTGTGTGTGTGTGTGTGTGTGTGTGTGTGTCGGCTGTCAGTGGCGGAGTCAGTCACTCATGTGATCCGCTCCGTCACAGCTGGCCACAATAAAAGGCCACTCTGAAACGTGCAGTTTTGCTTTATTGGGGGGGGTCTGGGGGTCAGTATCAGGGACCACCATTTGCCTCACGCAGTGCAACACATCTCCTTCGCATAGAGTTGATCAGGTTGTTGATTGTGGCCTGTGGAATGTTGGTCCACTCCTCTTCAATGGCTGTGCCAAGTTGCTGGATATTGGCACGAACTGGAACACGCTGTCGTATACGCCGATCCAGAGCATCCCAAACATGCTCAATGGGTGACATGTCCGGTGAGTATGCTGGCCATGCAAGAACTGGGATGTTTTCAGCCTCCAGGAATTGTGTACAGATCCTTGCAACATGGGGCCGTGCATTATCATGCTGCAACATGAGGTGATGGTCGTGGATGAATGGCACAACAATGGGCCTCAGGATCTCGTCACGGTATCTCTGTGCATTCACAATGCCATCAATAAAATGCACCTGTGTTCGTCATCCATAACATACGCCTGCCCATACCATAACCCCACCACCACCATGGGCCACTCGATTCACAACATTGACATCAGAAAACCGCTCACCCACACGACGCCACACACGCTGTCTGCCATCTGCCCTGAACAGTAAAAACCGGGATTCATCCGTGAAGAGAACACCTCTCCAACGTGCCAGACGCCATCAAATGTGAGCATTTGCCCACTCGAACCGGAGTCAGGTCGAGACCCCGATGAGGACGACGAGCATGCAGATGAGCTTCCCTGAGACGGTTTCTGACAGTTTGTGCAGAAATTCTTTGGTTATGCAAACCGATTGTTGCAGCAGCTGTCCGAGTGGCTGGTCTCAGACGATCTTGGAGGTGAACATGCTTGATGTGGAGGTCCTGGGCTGGTGTGGTTACACGTGGTCTGCGGTTGTGAGGCCGGTTGGATGGACTGCCAAATTCTCTGAAACGCCTTTGGAGACGGCTTATGGTAGAGAAATGAACATTCAATTCACGGGCAACAGCTCTGGTGGACATTCCTGCTGTCAGCATGCCAATTGCACGCTCCCTCAAAACTTGCGACATCTGTGGCATTGTGCTGTGTGATAAAACTGAACATTTTAGAGTGGCCTTTTATTGTGGCCAGCCTAAGGCACACCTGTGCAATAATCATGCTGTCTAATCAGCATCTTGATATGTAACACCTGTGAGGTGGGATGGATTATCTCGGCAAAGGAGAAGTGCTCACTCTCACAGATTTTTTCAGATTTGTGAACAATATTTGAGAGAAATGGTTATTTTGTGTATATAGAAAATGTTTTAGATCTTTGAGTTCATCTCATGAAAAATGGGAGCAAAAACAAAAGTGTTGCATTTATAGTGTTGTTCAGTGTATGTTGAAGCACTTATTTTAACCGATATTATACACATTAATTATACTCTTATGTATGTAGATAGTATAAGAAATGTGCATAATTTGACAGTTTAATGGTGGAGGTACACACACATATTGATAGATGTCTTGTAATGCACCGTTGAGGAACCTGTGACCCAAGTGTTTCATTCATTGCATAACTACACCGTAGTTGTGTATATAATATGTCAATAAACCTTAGAAAATCTTGAAACCTTGAAAGGGATGTGCAAAATAAGGACCCTATTGCATCATCCCATACACTGCTACTCAGTGCCAAGTCAGTGTAAGTGCATGATACATGTCTCTAAACCAAAATGGACGACAGAAAGCCACATCTATAGTCACCCAAGTCAAGTCACCCATCTATATCTTGCCAATCCTTTTATGGAAAGCGTCCCCTGCAGGTATAACAAATGTGGTGACATCAAGTAACAACTAAGGAATCATATAATTCATAAATTATAAAAGTATTGATTTTATGTTTGCAGGAAATCATGGTTAACCACCTGTCCACTACAGTGGACGTCATGCATCACTGGCTATATTTCAACTACAATTCATACTGGTACTGCTGCTGTTGTTCCCAGGGCCGTCCCTCACTACAGGCAGCTCATGCAGACTGTGTGGGGCCTCACCTTTTGGAGGGGGCCACACCTTGCGGAGGGGGGCCTCATCTGAGGCTCACCTATGTGCTTATGTGGCGCAATTAGGGTGGCGCGGCACGGTTTCGCCGCTGCGAGGCTCCACTAGCACTCATCAAATAACTGTGCGTGGGGCCTCAAATTGGCCCCTGGCCCTGGTTATTCTTGAAAATACTTCATCTGCAATATATTTTTGGGCCGTAAATCAACATACATATGTTATTATAATGTCATTTTAAGTTTGCACATCTTTATTTATAATTTTTTCAAAATGTACATCTCTTCAGTTCAAACCCTGAACGCATACTGTCCACCTGAGGAATCTATTTGAAAAAACTAGATAAAAAAAAACTAAAGTTCAAATCTTGTTTTTCATGCCCCAAGAGCAATAAAAACACTTGGTAAAAAAATCCTGACTCAGGTTTTCATAATTCATGCATGAAAGGGATGACTTTATAGAGATTTGCAGATAAATGTTTAGTCTTCTCAAGCACCAACAATCAAATATCTCTCCTGATTGTTGGCACTTGACATTCACCTACCCTGAATTTTACTCAGGTGTAACTAAAGTCTGCTTTAATCAGAATCTGCAAAGTAACTCAAATAAATGTAGAGTAAAAATACCAGGTTAACCTCTGAATTGTAGTGGAGTAGAATTACAAAGTAACAATGAGCTGTCATGTGGGTATATATTAAAGCTGCCCACTCTACCCGCATTTGCTCCTGTCCACAGTATTGACATTTACATGTCTAATATGTGTAATATGTAATTGTAAAGCGCTTTGAGCACCTGTAAAAGCGCTCTAATTAAAAAATGTAATCTATTATTATTATTATGGATACAAGCGATTTTCACCCATTTAGTAATTACATGTTTTAAATGTGTACACACCAATTTGTTTCCTATCGCCTAAACCTCCAGGGCTGTACACAGTTTAATACTGGCAACTTCTAATTTTGGGAAAAACGAAAATGTCTTTTAAAACTACAATTCCCAGTAGAGACGTCCCATAGAGAACATGTTGCGAAACACAATAGCCAGCATGTGTAGTTCTCGGGGGGCGTTCGAGTCCAGTTTTGAATAGTCTGCCGTGGTTTCGTTCCATTTCAAAGAGCTTGACGCTCGGCGTAACTTGGCGCACTGCCACTCCAACATCCAATCCCAGAGCTTGAAGATTAATCACGGGGTTTGTTGCAAAGCGGACAGGCGTTGTCACAACAATAGCTGGGGATTGTGGGTAGTGTAGTCTCTTTGGCGCTCCACATTTCAGAGAAAACAAGTTGTTTCTCAGAATTGAAGGGGAAAAACACAAAAGCATTGTACACAATTTAAACCTATCAATGTCGTTTAATTAACAAAGGTAATCTGGTGTTTTTGAGTTGATGAGTAGTGGAGATATCACTGTCAAATCAGTCGACAGTAAGGATAATACTTACTTCCGGGTGTACAATTCTCCGTTATCCAATGGGAATGGACGCTCACATTGCCTTTAAGAGCTGCCGACATAAACGGGTGCGTTGCTTCCATGAGCGTCAAATACCGCCGCCGATGGGAATACATTGCAAGCAGTTGAAAGCTCTTTGCGTCCGTTTATGAAGCTGAAGGAGGCTCGGCGCGTCCCAACTGCACGCCACGGGGTCCCTGACCAAGCGTCGCTCCTGGACGTTTAGGGAGTGAGAGTGTGTTGGTCAGCTAGGTAGCCTAGCTGACCAACAGACGTTTTCCACTTCGGTAGGCATCATGGCGCAGTTTCCACAAGTGCACGTAAATAACAACAGTTGTAGGTACAGTTCGGTTAGTTAGCGGACAAACTTGTTACTGTGATGTATATAAATGATGCAGTTCTAACATCTGAAATGTAAGAGCGATACTAAATAAAAACTTTCCACTGTGAAACCGTCTGCTCTAGTCTAGTTTGGGACGGTGGATCAGGTCTTTCACGTTGGTCTGTCTCACTTTCAGGATCGGACTCCGGTTCAAACATATACGGCTGTACCGACGCCATTGTAAAACTGATGTTCCGCTCAGAGCCGAAAAATGCACTGTGCTAGACATGGGCGGAGCCTCTCTGGTGGTTGACTAATCAGAACAGAGTGGCCGAGCTGACACACTCGGCTCACAGGGAGGGGGGGGGGCAGGAGCTCCAACAAGCCGTTTAGGACAGAGAGTGAATAAACATACTTTACAGAGATGCTGTATGAGAAACCAATGTGAGTTTGGAAAATTGCACAGTATAAATCTATAGTAGTATACCTCAACAATGGAATTATGATCAGTAGAAATGGCCATGACATGGGCCCTTTAACAACCTCTGAAATGTCTAAATTGAGCAATCAGAATCGAGTTTTCAATTTAGCCGTGTAATAAATCGGACATTATGGTTCTACATTTTTCTTATAATCTTGTACCTTGTTAGTGTGATCATGTAAATTGTCTGTTCTACCAAAACAGGCACAAAGAACCAATGCTGATCACAGTCTAATGAGAGGAAAGCAAACAGGATTCTATAGTTTGTAGAACTGTAAAAACCTACATGTCTCTTGAGACACATTTTCACAGTAAAGTCTAACAGCTTGGACAAGCAGCTCAATATGTGCAGACTGTTGTCTTTTAACAAGCATTTATTTTCACCTTGTTGTTCATGCCATGATCGATATGAGACCAGAGCAACACAATGTGCTGCACCAGCTGCTTGGTTACCAGAATCCACGGGTCGTTCAAGGTCTCCATCTTTTCAGCAATGTTCTTATTAGCTATCTTTTGTTAAAAAGGAGGAAGGAGAAATGAAAATGTAATCTTCTCAATGCTGAATGTGGCCTTAATGTGAAAAGTGAAATGTAATAAGTAGCACAGTAGAGCAGTGGTTCCCAACCTGGGGGGCGCGCCAAAAATCGCAGGGGGGGCGACAGGCCTCAGATGATTTGAGGCCAAATATCATCTTCAGACTTTTTTTTTTTTTCATTTTTTTTTTACATATAATTGTAAGGCAATACATGATTGTCACTAAAAGCCTTGTCTCTACATTACAATAACATATTCAAAATAATTGATTAATTAATTTGTAATAAAAATTCAAGTTAGTAGCTATTAAAGGCATAAAAAGACAGAAATGTATCATTCTTTCTATAGAAATGTTTCTTCTGCCCGTAAAGTGTCCAAACCGGGCTTGTCTGGATAAGCGCATCTTTAAAACATAGTCATTGTCCATGCCGGTTTCAGTTGGATTATTTGTCACAGTTGCTCCGATCAGATCGGTCTCCTCCATTTTGTAGATTATTTACGAAATTTGAATCCACATAAACACATCGGCAAAATCCGGCTTACTTTGAGCATGTGTTTTAAACAATCCCTTTGTGAATTGTTTCCACTTGCGCCGTCATTTAATTTCTTCATACAGCGGGCATCCAAATTAATTATCCTGAGTCCAATAACCATCAAAGTCACTCCAATAGTGCTCCTTAATTACGCTTTCATCCTCCTTTAACAAAATACTTCACATTCATCCAGTTTGTGACAGTAGTTTTAGCTTTTTTGAGACTTTTGAACTTGAATTACCGCTGTTTCCCCCCCCCCTGTGTGTGTGTGTGGGGGCCAGAGGTTGTGCTAGACTTTTTCGCTGCCCGTCATTTTGACGGACAGGATCGTAAAACTTCCATCAAAATCCTTTTGGAGGACATGCATAACACGGCATAACACCGGAGCCTCGCTGCGGGGAAACTTTCGCGCTGTTCCGAGTTTGTTCTAATCTGTCAAAATGACGGACTGCTTTCAGATTTGTCCGTCATTGTTAAAAAAAATCCGTCATAGACGGAAAATATTCGTTTAACGCGACCTCTGGTGGGGGCGCAACTTCCAACAGGAGTCATTTGGGGGGGCTCTTGGGAAAAAAGGTTGGGAACCCCAGCAGTAGAGGAACCTTTGCACAATCTACCTGCAAATCATTCAGACTCAAGGAAGACATTAAAGGCAGGGTAGGTATGAATGAAGAAACCAGCTTGAGTGCGCTAGAATTTGAAACAACGCAGCCGAAACAAATCTGCCCCTTCCTTCAGACGTCCTCACAGAGTCCCTCCTCCAACACACACGAACGCGCACATGACCAATGAGGGCATGAGATAAGTTTGTGCACAGATCGAAGGCTGACAGGCAGGTACGCCATCCAGTTATTTTAGCCGGGCCGGCTCAGATGATTGGTCGTGCTTTTTACAGCGCCACGGCTTCCACAGATGAATGTTTTGTATGTATTTATTGTCAAAGCATTTAATGTATTCATTGCTATCGGGATGTTAAGAGCATTCCATGGAATATAACAAAAAGTGTTTCTGAAGTGAATTACCTACCCCACCTCTAAGTGTTTTAAAAATAAAAAACTTTATTTTCCAAAACAAAAAGCAAGATGAGCAAAAAATGGTCACTTTCGAATCTCTAGCTGAGATGACAAAAAAAATAAGAACAAAATGAAAATCGCTCACGTGGTGAGGAACAAAACTTTACAATAGCACGAAGAGAAGATAAACCTGACTGTGGCAAGAGACAAGACCTGACTGTGGCAAGAGACAAGACCTGACTGTGGCAAGAGACAAGACCTGACTGTGGCAAGAGACAAGACCTGACTGTGGCAAGAGACAAGACCGTCCATGGCAAAAGACAAAAACTAACTGACAAGGAACACTGGGAGACTGGGGAATTTAAACACAGGGTAACAAGACACAGGTGGGAACAATCAGGGGCGGGGCTGACACTGATGAGCACAGGAGACACAGAAGGGGTTGACAGGTGAAAACAATCAGGAAATTAGACACACCAGGGAAACTAACGACAGACAGGAAAACAGGGGAAAAGACCAGACAATACACAGGGAGGAAAACATGACAAGGAGAAAAGCAAAACACCCACTACCAGACACACAAAACTAAACGTGACACAACACAAGAATGGTGACAACGAGCTGTGAATACCATGATTCATATACTTTTATTTTGACTAGGGCTGTCAAGTTAACGCGTTAATAACGCCGACTGGCCATCGGGAGGACCGCGAGGGTGTCTGTACAGATGTAGCGCCTCATTTCAGACGCCTTTCCGTGCGGGTCCGTGATCGGCACGGGGTGGGCCCCTGCTGAAAAGGAAAACCCCCCCGCAGGACTTGATAAGCCCCCTTGATAAATAAATGTAATTTTAATGAAACCAGCTGCAATGGATCATGGATCCACCAGGGGGAGCCGTGAAAAGCTACCACACTGGAACTCATGTGAAATAAACAGCTGATAGATCTACAGGTATCTGATCGGATATTTGTTAAGATCCATATGTCACGGATAGGATCATATTCTGTGCTAAATAAGAGACATGTAATCATTTACAAAACATCACCATGTTTTTATTTAACAAAATAATGTTGTTTAATTCACGTAGGTGTAAGTACAAAACCATCGCTATGTTTTTTCATCAGGAAATGCAGCCCGGCTCAAACAAACGATTTTCAATCATCATCCTCACGATCATTTAATGTAGCCTATCATATGTTCGCGAATTGAGATGAATGCACTAATACATGTAGTTTAATCGACGTGAGTTTACAACAACAAAAATAATCGCTTTGTTTTTATATCACATCCGACCGGAGGAAAATGCAGCACGGCTCTCACTACCAATCATCCTATTCCCACGGGCAAACAATAATATGTACAGTGTTAATAGTTTACTGTATTATTAGTGTCTAATATTACTGCTATAACAATCACACATTGAGTTGTTAAAATCAGACCGTTGTTTTTTTTAAAACAGTCTGAATGAAACGGCAGCTCTCAGGTGATCAGGTGTGTGTTTACCAGTGTTGGGACTAACGTGTTACAAACTAACGCATTACTGTAACGCAACTACCTTTTGTGGTAACTAATAACGTTACTAGTTACCTATTCCCATTCAGTAACGCCGTTATAGTTACTGTGATTTAAATGGGTGCGTTACTGCGTTACACTATGTGATGGAACTGAACCGAATCTCCCTGCGGATGTAGTTTACAGGCGAATACAGCGATGTATCATGTGCTCTCATTGTATGCTCTGTTTTTAGATGTAATGCATCTTTGTGTCAAAAACAGAGCATACAATGAGAGCACATGATACACTTTAAATGTTTCGTTTACAATACTATTACTATATATGAAAGCAAAAATAAAACACATTTTCATTTTGTAATGGTTGTTTAATTGAAAACACAACATTCAACACATTTTCATAAAAACACATTACATTTGACCAAGTTAATGTCATAGTGCATACAAGGTAATAGACTTAACGATTTGCACTGCTGCTTCTCTCCGCGTTGCATTTACAGTGATCGGTTTATCGTTCAATTCACACTGCCCAAGTAGATGTTTAGGAGTCTCTTGGAAGTATACGAATGCATTTTTTATATCAGATAAATGCATTAACATCACATGCAAATTCTCTATCCTTTCACCCGCAACGATTATAATCTGCTTTGCTTCTTCTTCGGTTTCACCATTATTAGCTCTGAATGTAATCCTTTCTGGGGCTTCTTGTGCTTCTTGTGGTCTGTTGAATACCTGGCATAGGATTTGTTTAGCTGTAAGGACAGGTACCATATAATTGTCTTCAAAAGCTTTGTCTATGTCGTCACACGTTTTGGCGTATCCTTCGATGTAATGACAACCGATACTAGAATAGAGATCCTCCAACAGTCTTTTAATACATGTTCTGGCACTGTCGCCAATTTGGGCAATTCCATAGTATTGCGCTTTTTCTCTCATTATATTGAAGCAAAGCTCTGCCATTGCTTTTGGTATTTGTTCAACACATTCGCAGCAGTCGGTTAGCGGTAGATGATCTATAAGATTATTATGATCCGGTAATGGCTCTACAACACCATCAGCATCCTCTAGTTTAAATTTCTTCACTTTGTTCCTTTTTCTTTTCACCTTCCTTCTTTATGTCTTTTTCGTTTTCCGTCCTTTTGCCCCTTTTCTTTTCATTCGCATTCTGCGTTTGCTTTTCATTTTTCTTCTCCTTTTCATTTTGCTTTTTCTTTTTCTTCGTTTTTCTTTACTTTTTCTTTTCTGCTAATTGTCGTTTGCGATCTTGGTGAGTGGTATGAGATATACTGTTTCTATAAAGGTTATCTATAATACCATCTTTTAAAGAAAGATATTCTTCATATGTCAGGTTATCATGGTCCTCTTTTGTCCAAGACCTTACATAGATATGATATAGAGGAGAGCTCTTCTTCGGGAACATCCTCTCCCCTACTTTGTAACATCCAGTCATTAAGCCCATATCCGTTATCCTGGTGATAATAAGGGGAGGCTACATCAGACTTGGTTTTTCTCAGATCCATGGCTAGTTTTCAACGGTCGTCTTAGTGGGGTCCTTAGTTTTATATGATTTGCGTTGAGTGGGAGGAGTCATCTGTAGAAAGTACTCTGTTTTATTAGATTTCGTAAAGCATCTGACTCTGAATGGCAGTTTGTGATTTTGAGGCTATTTCAGTGAAACAAGGCCGTTTTGAACATTTGACAGATTTATGCTTAATTCTCTCAAAAAGATACTGAAAGATACACTTTTATGTTTAAAAGCTGACCACTACCATGAAAGCACTCTGTTTTATTAGATTTTGTCAAGCATCTGACTCTTAATGGCAGTTTGTCATTTTGAGGCTATTTCAGTGAAACAAGGCTGTTTTGAACATTTGACAGATTTATGCTTAATTCTCTCAAAAGGTTACTGAAAGATACACTTTTATGTTTAATAGCTGACCACTACCATGAAAGCACTCTGTTTTATTAGATTTTGTCAAGCATCTGACTCTTAATGGCAGTTTTGTCATTGTGAGGTTATTTCAGTGAAACAAGGCTGTTTTGAACATTTGACAGATTTATGCTTAAATTCTCTGAGAAAGTTACTGAAAGATACACTTTTGTGTATAAAAGCTGAGAAGTAGATAATGAAGTACTTTGTTTTAGTAGATTTCGTCAAGCATCGGACTCTTAATGGCAGTTTGTCATTTTGAGGCTATTTCAGTGAAACAAGGCTGTTTTGAACATTTGCCAGATTTAAGCTTAATTCTCTGAGAAAGTTACTGAAAGATACACTTTTGTGTTTAAAAGCTGAAAAAGTAGATAATGAAGTACTTTGTTTTAGTAGATTTAATTAGGATTCTGACTCTTAATGGCAGTTTGTGATTTTGAGGCTATTTCTGTGAAACAAGGCTGTTTTGAACATTTGACAGATTTATGCTTAAATTCTCTGAGAAAGTTACTGAAAGATACACTTTTGTGTATAAAAGCTGAAAAGTAGATAATGAAGTACTCTGTTTTATTAGATTTTGTCAAGCATCTGACTCTTAATGGCAGTTTTGTCATTGTGAGGTTATTTCAGTGAAACAAGGCTGTTTTGAACATTTGACAGATTTATGCTTAAATTCTCTGAGAAAGTTACTGAAAGATACACTTTTATGTTTAAAAGCTGACCACTACCACGAAAGCACTCTGTTTTAGTAGATTTAATTAGGATTCTGACTCTTAATGGCAGTTTGTGATTTTGAGGCTATTTCAGTGAAACAAGGCTGTTTTGAACATTTGACAGATGTATGCTTAAATTCTCTGAGAAAGTTACTGAAAGATACACTTTTATGTTTAAAAGCTGACCACTACCATGAAAAGCACTCTGTTTTAGTAGATTTCATCAACCATCTGACTCTTAATGGCAGTTTGTCATTTTGAGGCTATTTCAGTGAAACAAGGCTGTTTTGAACATTTGCCAGATTTATGCTTAATTCTCTGAGAAAGTTACTGAAAGATACACTTTTGTGTTTAAAAGCTGAAAAAGTAGATAATGAAGTACTTTGTTTTAGTAGATTTAATTAGGATACTGACTCTTAATGGCAGTTTGTGATTTTGAGGCTATTTCAGTGAAACAAGGCTGTTTTGAACATTTGACAGATTTATGCTTAAATTCTCTGAGAAAGTTACTGAAAGATACACTTTTGTGTATAAAAGCGGAAAAGTAGATAATGAAGTACTTTGTGTCAGTAGATTTCGTTAAGAATCTGACTCTTAATGGTAGTTTGTGATTTTGAGGCTATTTCAGTGAAACAAAGCTGTTTTGAACATTTGACTGATTTATGCTTAATTCTCTCAGAAAGTTACTGAAAGATACACTTTTGTGTTTAAAAGCTGAAAAAGTAGATAATGAAGTACTTTGTTTTAGTAGATTTAATTAGGATACTGACTCTTAATGGCAGTTTGTGATTGTGAGGCTATTTCAGTGAAACAAGGCTGTTTTGAACATTTGACAGATTTATGCTTAAATTCTCTGAGAAAGTTACTGAAAGATACACTTTTGTGTATAAAAGCGGAAAAGTAGATAATGAAGTACTTTGTGTCAGTAGATTTCGTTAAGAATCTGACTCTTAATGGTAGTTTGTGATTTTGAGGCTATTTCAGTGAAACAAAGCTGTTTTGAACATTTGACTGATTTATGCTTAATTCTCTCAGAAAGTTACTGAAAGATACACTTTTGTGTTTAAAAGCTGACCACTACCATGAAGTACTTTGTTTTTTAGTAGATTTAATTAGGATTCTGACTCTTAATGGCAGTTTGTGATTTTGAGGTTATTTCAGTGAAACAAGGCTGTTTTGAACATTTGACAGATTTATGCTTAAATTCTCTGAGAAAGTTACTGAAAGATACACTTTTGTGTTTAAAAGCTGACCACTACCATGACGTACTCTGTTTGAGTAGATTTCAGCACACGGGGTCTCTACTGTAAACAGAAAAAACATAACATTTTTAAGTATCTAATAATATACTATCCACATAATATACTAGTTTAACCCCTACCAAAAAAACAAACATTTCATAATTACATGATATTATAAAATAAAATAAAAAGTACTTACCAGAGTTTTTCAAGATCAGATACAGGTCAAGAAAATGCATAGAGGAGGTATGGTGCTGGCTCATTAGCCCTCTCACTCTTCTTAGAATGATCCTGTGCAATTTTTAAAAGTTTAACTCCTATCCCCTTATAAACCAAAATAACAATAGCCCTTAATTAACACTAATCATTTAAAAAAACAACTTACATCTAATTTAGAGAGGACAACTAAAAAGTGTAAGGTGACTGTTTTAAACTAATTCCACCACATATATATCTTATTTTAACCCTATAATAAATTTACTTTAGAGAGTCCTCTCCTGCTGATATTCAGGTATGTGTCTGCATATGGTATCTCTGCTTTAATGAGTCCTTTGTCCAGGTGATTAAAGATGCTTCTTTTGTCCCCCCACAGAGTGAAACTTAGTTATCACTATTAAAACCTAAATGGGATATTTTTTAAATGAATATGAATACCCTCTTTGCAAACAGATACTTCCTTGTAGTTAACAATTTCACAAAAACTTGAAAAGAAACATCCTTAGCAAGCACAAATCATTTAAAAACAAACCCTGAATCAAATCTAGAGAGGACAATAACGTTTTTAGGTGTAAATTAATGGCTGTTTTACTTAGTTTGAGCGTATTTCTTTTTTAAAAACTAACTCCATCCCCTCGCTTCTCACCTCACAGAGAGTGTCTTAATCAACATATAGATTAACATCCCAGGCTTATCTCAAACCCTCACATCAAAGGCCAACTCCAACGTGTGTGTGTGTGTGTGTGTGTGTGTGTGTGTGTGTGTGTGTGTGTGTGTGTGTGTGTGTGTGTGTGTGTGTGTGTGTGTGTGTGTGTGTGTGTGTGTGTGTGTGTGTGTGTGTGTGTGTGTGTGTTAATTGTTCTTAAAGGTAGGGGTAGGTCATTTTGGAGAAACCAGCTCGAGTGAGCTAGAATTAGAAAATACACAACCGGGAAAAATCTGCCACTTCCTTACAGAGCCCCTCCTCCAGCACACATGAACGCGCTCACATGACCAAAAGAGGGCACGAGATAAGTTTGTGCACAGATCTTCGGCTGTAGGCGTCTGACCCCCACACAGATGCTGCATTCGTTTCTTGACTGGCGCTCCGGACGGATGGCGGTAAGTTGTCACAGGCTGATTAAACCCATATCGAGGCGTCTCTTGGCCATTTTTCTTTTTTGAAAGGTGACTTGGTAAGTGGAAATTACTGTCTTTTTATTTAGTTTGAGTGTATTTCTATTTTCACCTAATTCCACCCCCCACTATCTGCTGGCCTCATAGCCAAAGGAAGGGGTGGAGAAAGGGGGAGAGGCCTGGGCTGTGAGGGGGCGGGGGCTAGACAGTCTCACGCATAACTTCAAAGAGACACCTAGATTAACATCAAAGGCTTATAACACACCAGTGTCAAATCACACCTGCCTGTTATAACACCTCACATCAAAGGGCAAAACATCAAAGGCTAATTAGATTAGTCAACTCTGAGGGGGCAGGGGCCAGACAGTCTCATGCATAACTTCAAAGAGACTGCCTTAATCAACACCTAGATTAACATCAGAGGCTTATATCACACCTACCTGTTATAACACCTCACATCAAAGGATTATACTACAAAGGGGTGTGAGGGGGCAGGGGCCCAGACAACATAACTTCAAAGAGACTGCCTTAATCAACACATCAAAGGATTAGACAACAAAGGCACTACACAGGGGGGCTTTTCACACCTACCTGTTATAACACCTCACCCCATCACATCAAAGGATCTCGAACAAAGGGAGGCGGGACTTAGCTCATTAACATAAGTGTACCCACTCACATCAAAGGATCTCAAACATTGGGAGGCGGGACTTAGCTCATTTGCATAATTGGGGGCGTGTCACCTGTCACTTTTCATGCATACTAATGTGACGAAAGCGGTATGATTACTACTACTGTTTGTCTTCAGTGTCAGTCTGACAGTTTATTATTTATCTAATTGTTACTGCCAAAAGAGTGTAGTTCTTGTTTAATTGTTACACTGCCAAAATAATGTAGTTGTTGTTAATGTGTACACTGTGGTGATTGACATTATTCACCCACGGATCTATGGGTTGGGGTATTGTTCTGCACGGACATTTTAGTGAACCGGACTTCCTGTTTCCGCCGGTCTTCGCCTCCCGGGAATGAAGTTGTGTACAATGGTTTTCAGATGCTAAATAAAAGTCTAGCTTGTACCTTTGATACCCCGCCTCCGACTCCCATCTCTCGGCACCACAACACTGCCAAAAGAGTGTAGTTGTTTTTCAAATCAAATCAAATCAAGTTGTATTTATATAGCACATTTATAAACGATTTTTGGTCGAGCCAAAGTGCTGTACATATAATAATAATAGCCTACAGTAGAGACACTTTACAGCAAATACAACAGCACAGATTTTTTTAGTTTTTATTTCATATTGCACTACTTAGAACTTGATTGTTGAGGCTACAATAAAGATTCCTGCTTTATTGTTATTGCACAGATTACAGGTACTGAGACAACGAAATTCAGTTTAGCTTCTAACGGTGCAACAAGCAGTAAAGTGAAAAGTAATGTACACAATCTACAGAATTAAATATAGAATTAATTGAATGATGAATAAACAGTGAGCTTGGGTATGAATACACTAGCAGCCTGTGAGCAGTATTAACAGTGTGTATGAATATGCTAAGATATATAAAGTATGAAAACGGTAAGCAGTGTAAGTATAGTATAAAATATATGGATATTAATTTCATGATAAACATTGTGGAACAATGATGAAAAATGTGAATGGAAGTGGCGACGTAAAACTGACACAAAACAACAACAAACAAAAATCTTTTGAGAAGCCCCCACCCCCCATGTTGCCTGTGCTGTATGCTGCAAACTCTTTGTTTAAAACTAATTGGCCATCGGAATGTGTGGAGCAGGGAGGGATTTTCACGGCGGCCATGACGGCCATGGCCGTCGTAGCCCCTCGGTCTGGCCGTTATGCCCCACAAATAATTGTACGTTCTACGGCCATCATGGCCTTTGGGCCCCTCACACTGTTAAAAGTTGCTTTAAAAGCGTCAGAACAGTGGTTTCTGAACTGCATTATGCTGCGTTCACAACGGACGCGATGCGAATACTCGCATTGCTCTAACCGCTGGAGTTTCACCGCGGCTGTCAGCTGTGTTTACTCCTGTCATTCAAACAGGACGCGCTGGAGCGGGGGCGGGGCTTATATCCATGTAAATACTGTGGTGGAAACCAACTACGACCAAATTAACCTATTTTACCGTGATTCCATTGTAATACACGTTTCAAAATGATGCCGAAGTAACTAAATACTGATAACGATTAGTAAAAACCATGCTTTAATGCTTTGACAAGTGTGCAGACAAGACGGCATGCGAAAAACCTTTTAAAATGCGTGTTTTGTGAATGGAGATTGGATCAATCAGGCTAAACTAACGTTGTAGCTGCTCCGTCCACACTCACAACAACATCCTAAAGACAGAATTAAAGCAGCGACTGTATTCATCATGACACAGACAGTCTGTGGTTTGTACATCTTTAACTTTTGTCCAGTTTCTGAACAGATATGAGGAGCTGTGAGGAGTTGATTAAAGAGACACACGCACACACGCACGCACGCACGCATGCGCACACACACACACACACGCACAGACTATTGCATTTCAAAGTATTGCTTGTTCATACAGTTGGATGTTGGAGCTTCACTGTGCACTGCTGAATGATGTATGTGCAGAGTTTGACCCTTGAAGGCTGTTTCTTCTGCTCTGAAATTGAATATATTTGTTACATATTAATAGAATTTTTGATTTTTAGATTTCATTTCGGATTTGTGAATGGGAGTAGTAGTAGATGGAAAACATACCAAACACTAATTATTCAAAGTAAAGTATTTCATTTTAGATATGTTAATACTAAGGAGGCATAGGCCTATATGATGATACGATTATTGATATTAAAAAAGTGATTTGTTTTTTGTCATTAGAAAGTGAAGTTATTTATTTTTAAGCTCCAAATCCTAATTGTTCCCTCAATGGCCTTTGTGCCCTGGCATGTGGCCTTTCCGCCCTGAAAAAATGTGTGACACCAAAGGCCAAATGGCCTTGCCCCTAAAATGACGAAAATCCAAGCCTGGTGTGGAGTAAGTCTCCAAAGGGGGAAGGTCACATTCCACAGCTCTCCCCCCCCTCCTATGATCTCCCAACCCCCAGTCTGTTGGCTTGTGTTCGCAAATTTCAGTGTTAATTTTGGCAGCTGTTTTTGATTTAGTCAACTTTTAGTCGATGAAAAATTACATTTTAGTCAACTTTTAGTCAAAATGTGTCTCTATATACTCTCTGAACGCTCCGTCCCCGGCAGATCTCTGTGTCCGCTGCAGCATGTCTGTTAGGCCCCGCCCCCCGCACACAGAGAGACACAGGGAGATCGCTCTTCTGGAGTGAAGAGAGCGGAAACAATGATATTGCACGTTAGAAACATAAGATGCATTTTGACAGACTAGATGGACACTTGGGGGAAAATATGCTGCATTTTGAATGTCCGATAGTCCACCATTAACACCTTAGTCCCGTCTCGTCTCGTCACGAAAACTAAATATACATTTCGTCATAGTTTTCGTTTTCAAGAATCTATTTTTAGCTCGTCATCGTCTCGTCTTAGTCATGTAAAAAAGGTTGTTGACGAACATTTTTCATCATAGTTTTCGTTGACGAAATTAACACTGGCATATTTAAACTGTCGCACTTTCTGTTGTTTCTATCGCGCATTGCCGGTATGAAAGGGTCTGTGCCGGAAATATCAAACATTTAATAAAAGTGAAAAACAATGAACAAGACTTAACGTATTCATCATAATTAATTATATTTATTCCGTTTGGATGTAGGATTTTTGACTTTGTTTAGAGCAGTGATCTTCTCTGCAGCAGAGAGCTAAGCGCTGTCAGACCGGCCCTAATCCTGAAAAGTATTATCATCTGAAATTAATCATTATGTTATTAATATTAAATACATATAAGTATTTTTACAACTTGTATTTAGAAATACTCTGTTGTAATTATTGATGCATAAATGTGTTCATCCATTCAATGTGGCATCTGCTATAATGGGGTTAATGTATGATATTACTTAATAATACAATACATTATAATATATGATATGATAATTATATTTTAGTTTTATTCATTTCTTATTACATAGTTTCTCATTATTATTATTTTTATTTTTATCGCTCATCTTATTTTTGATTTTATTAATCTGTGCTATCCTGTTTTTCACTCTTACCCTGTTGCTGTTTGAACTACTGAATTTCCCCACGGGGATTAATAAAGGTCCATCTTATCTTATCTTATCTTAATGTATAAGTTGATTTACTTCAATCTACTGTGTAAAAACACCCCAACAATATTAAAAAATATATACTGCATGAAGCCAACTATATACTTTATTTGATCTAAAACATTGATGTTTTTTCATTATAGTAGCCTGTGAAAACCATAACAAATAAGTGATTAAATGCTACAGTATTCAACAAACACAACTGCAGAGCTGCAAACATTGCAAACAGACTAAGTTCTACAACACCCAGTTGTCTTTGTGTATTTGTGAATGAAGCGCCATCTCATGGTTAAATCCTGTAATTGAACACATGGGGAAATTTGGCAACGCCCTCTAGCAATTTGGCAACACCCCCAGCTACTGGGATCCGCTGGGCTTTTGACTGGGACACACCCATGTGAGTCCTATCTGGAGTGCTACATCTGTATGTGTGGCTCGAGCGAGACCTTACGTGTATTGTTGTTGTTAGCATCTGGTGCTAGCTAGCTGCGCTAACGGATATAAGGTGCTGTTTAAATGAAAACAGAGGAGCGACATTTCGCTGACATTTCGCCGACAACTGCGCCGAGCACTTGACTTTATGCAGGTAGCCAGACAGTGGGACATTGTACGAAAAGTCAGCACACTCAGCACGGATAGTACGCGTAACATGATTGCCGCGTCCAGGCAGAACAGACACACACACACACACACACACACACACACACACACACACACACACACACACACTTTGTATTGTATTATTGAATGAGAGAGGTTCCAGGTTGAATTGAGGCGAATATTTGTAATGTTCAGAGGTTGTTGTGTTTAATATTCATGAGAATATTTGTCATTGTTCAAATGATAATAAACATTAGCATAAAGCATATTTGTCCACTCATATGTTGATAAGAGTATTAAAAACTTGAAAAATATTCCTCTAAGGTACATTTAGAACAGATAAAAAATGTGCGATTAATTTGCGATTAATCGCGATTAACTATGGACAATCATGCGATTAATCGCGATTAAATATTTTAATCGACTGACAGCCCTAATTTGGACTGAAATGAATATGTATATGGAATAAGATGCAGGAAGAATAAGTATGTACATGTTGGAGTCGATTATGAAAAATGAACATTAGTCTCAGTTAAGATCATTCTACAATCTTAACCATGACCTTGATCTATGAAATAAGCATGGATGTCAAACTGTCAAACTTCAACGAAAATAGCTGATTGAACAACACCTCAGAAACTGTGTGGAGCGAGGGGTTTAACCCTTAATAGTCCCTTAAAAAACAAACGGTATTTGTTCCTAAGGCCATAAAATGCCACCTTTCACAAAAACTGCCATAAAATGATATATTCCTAATTTTTCCCACTTTAAAAGAGTCAATCTTTTAAAACTACTCCAGCCTGACATACACATGTGAAATATGAATTATATTTTGGGGATTTTAACCCTTTAAATGCCAGTTTGTTGAAAAAACTTCACAGTTTTTTTATTGAAAAGTACGGAGCCCCCCTGGTGACATTGGTGAGAAAAATATTAATACGTGGCCACGTATTAATAATGCGTAGCCACGAATTAATAATGCGTGGCCACAAATTAGTTATTACGTTCCCACGCATTAGTAATTCGTGGGAACACAATAATTATTACGCAATAACTAAATCCAGATAGTCTATAGAAACTGATGACTGAGTGACAACAAGTCGAGTAAAGTTGGAACGATATTGGCAGATTCAGATTTCACGGATCAATAACTCATGAACAAAACGTTGTTCAGACACAAATGACGTCTCCTAAGTACCGTGGTAAGGTTGACAACGAACTACAATCACATTTTGATCAAAAAAAGCCAATACACGTGCTGTCCTCCAAACTGGAGACATTACATTGGTCTCTATCTGAAAAAATTTGTGCTCAGGGACCGTCTGCAAAGTGCAACTCCGAAAAAAGAGAGTACAATAATATTCAATCACTTCACTATTATACAGTATATTTCTACCAAACTCACTACACACATCAATAGTCTCATGTTGCTCATACTACAGTTTTGGAAGAATGTGCTTTTGAATAATTTTGGTGAATATTTATAGTGTAAAATCTTCAATAAATATGGCATCATCTTCAATAACGTAACTATTATACAGTATAAATATTCACCAAAATTATTCCAAACCATATTCTTCCAAACTCTCTGATGTATGAGCAACAAAATACTATTGATGTGTGTAATGAGTTTGGTAGTAATATACTGTAGAATAGAGAAGTGATTGAATATTATTATATTCTCTTTTTTCGGAGTTGCACTTTGCAGACGGTCCCTGAGCACTCGTTTCTTCTCCGGCTGCAGATAGAGACCAATGTAAGAGGCGCATTCACACCGCAGTACTTTTCCCACAAAGGTTCATGAGAACTCTTTAGTTCTCATGAACTAAATTCAGATCGCGTTCACACCGGAATAAATCCCTGGGGGAGGATTAGGCAAATGAAGCTGCTGACGTCACTTCTTTTTCTTCTTCTGCTTTGGGTTTACTGGCAGGCCGCAAACCACTTCACGGCATATACTGCCGCCCAAAGTCCCCGGAGTTGGGGACTGGCTTCAGTAGAAGCTGCTGGGACTCCCAGAACTCTTTAGTTCTCATGAACCTTTGTGGGAAAAGTACTGCGGTGTGAATGCGCCTCTTACATTGGTCTCTATCTGCAGCCGGAGAAGAAACGAGTGCTCAGGGACCGTCTGCAAAGTGCAACTCTGAAAAAAGAGAATATAATAATATTCAATCACTTCTCTATGCTGGGACTCCCAGCAGCTTCTACTGAAGCCTTCTGAGTAAATCGCCAGAACGCCGACACCTCCTCATCTCCACCGCTCCCATGTTTTATTTTGTGTTGCCATAAGTTAGTCTCTCTGCGTTTCTGCGCTGGGCTAATGCTAATAATGCTAATGCGAGGATAATAAAATTGCGGCTTCACAAAACTTTTTGGGAGTTTTACGGGGCGTGGTTTGCAATTCGCCCAGCCAATCAGACATAGGAACCTTTTTCTCCCACGAAAGTCCCTGCTCTCTAGCAGGGACGGAAAAGGGGGTGAACTAATTTTAGTTCCGGCTCTTTTTGGTGTGAACGCAACATTTCGGAACTATATCGGAACTAAAGTGGTAAAAGTACGAACGCGACTAATGTGTCCAGCTCGGAGCGAGGACGGCGCATATTGGCTTTTTTTTATCAACATGTGATTGTAGTTCGTTGTCAACCTTACCACGGTACTTAGGAGACGTCATTTGTGTCTGAATAACGTTTTTGATCCGTGAAATCCGAATCTGCCAATATCGTTCTAACTTTACTCAACTACGTTTTGTTAGAAATTAAAATCAATGTTGATATGGCGTAATTTGAATTAAATACAATATTTAATTTAAATCAGTTTTATTCTGAAAAACCTGAAGTTCACTAACGATTAACTTAATACTTTTATTCTGAAAAGTCTTCACTTCCGGTTAGCATTAGCATGTGGCGAAATGCTGCATTTTCAAACCGTGAATCAAAGGTGAAATGACATGTGATGTTGTACACCGAGCACACTGGGTTTAGCACTCATTTATTACCGCTGAATAACGTTTATCAGGGAATGTTTAAATAACCACAGACACCAGAATGATATAATTTAACAACGGAAAAAGGCAGGAATTGCATTGGACCCGCCCCCCGACGACGCCGGCCAATAGGAGAAGACCTCAGATGACAACAGGAAGAGCAAGCCAAGAATTGATCTCTTCTACCTGCTGACCTGGACTGACCGGTCGGATGAGGAGAGCGCCTCCACTCGCACATTTCATTTTGTACACCACCGCATCTTTTGTGTAATTAAATGCTGTTAACTTTTATAAGCTTCCCTTGACTCTTTTCAGTCTCTCCTGCCTTCAGGGTTCTAGAATACACTAACAGTTTCAAACCGTGCATTTTCAGCAGCCGAATCAAGTGCCTTTTGCTAAGGATGACACTGTGCTTAACTGCAAGGGATTGCAGAATATCATTGTAATTCATACCCAAATGAAAATAAAATAAAATAAAATAAAATAAAATCAAAATGATCCATGCTTCGCGATAATAGCATAGACTGTATATGGATAATAGCCGTAGCCTACGGTACAGAGTTTAGCTAGTGTTGTCTATGGTCAACACACTCTCACTCCATAATCATCCAGGAGCGACGTTTGGTCAGTGTCCGTGGCGTGCAGTTGTGACGTTCCTAGGCTCCTTCAGCTTCATAAAGGGACGCAAATAGCTTTCAACTGATTGCAATGTATTCCCATCTGCGGCAGGATTTGAAGCTCATGGAAGCACGGCATTCGTTTGTGTCGGCTGCCCTTAAAGGCAATGTTAGCGTCCATTCTCATTGGATAACGGAGAATTGTACACCCGGAAGTAAGTATTCCCCTTACTGTCGATTGATTTTACAGTGATATCTGCACTACTCATCGACTAAAAAACACCAGATTATCCTTGTTAATTACACAACATTGATTGGTTTAAATTGTGTGCAATGCTTTTGTATTTTTCCCCTTCGATTCGGAGAAACAAATATTTTTTCGGAGTAAAGGATGGCAGAAGACACTACACTACCCAGAATCCCCAGCTATCGTTTAGGACTACACCATGTGCTCTGTTTGACAAACCCCGTTTTTTTTCACCATTCATTCCAATGGCTGGCGTCTATGTCACGTGATCTTCAAATTTCTCCCTGCAGAAAAAAAAAACATGGCCGAACTTCGTTTTATTCTCGGTGGAAAATGCCTATTTTAAAGTTAGTTTGGACATTAAAATGCGTTTTGATGTCATTTGATGCGAGAAATATGAGTTGTTATTTCAGATTATGTGTGCAGTGGATGTACATGATCTTTAGTTTGCTAGTTATTACGAAGATTACTTCAGGAAATTGCGTCCATAGAACGTTTTCATTGTTACCAAGGTGGTTGCTAGGGACGCTGCTATCGATATTATTTCTGTTATGTTGTGCAGTGGCGACTGGTCATTAGGGGCAGGTGGGGCACAGCCTGCCCCTCCCTCTCTCTGTCTAAGTGAACGGTGACTGTAAAAACTACACTGCGCATGCTCATAATATTTTCCTATTTAATGTGTGTGGCAAAAAAATAATGACCATAGGGGCATAGTGCTGCCATCCCCACCATACGTCATCTCACATCATTCAGAGCTGATTGGCTGTAAGTATGTGTGCCGCGAAAAGTGTGGTGTGTGAAGAGGAGACGAGAGAGCTGCAGTGAGGCGTCCTAAAACCCGGAAGTAAGCTGCGCACGGCTTCCCTCGACAAAAAAGCAATGAGATTTCTCCATAGGATTTTAGAAAATAGCTCCAAATAAGGTCTGTGGGAAACATAGCTGTTAGATAAATGCACGTTTTGTTCAGCCGGATAATATCCACATGTCTACCCTACTTTTATAATTTTCGAATCATAAATATATTGATTAGATTAGAATTATGATAGACTTTTGAAACTACAAGAACATAAGGAGGACTTTTACAAAAAAGTAATAGAGATTTTTGTCCAGAAGGATAGGCAAATGGACTTAATCTTCAAGTCAAGGTAAGACTGCAATTTTATTGAAAATGGGATCTTACTAAGAGAGAACAATTCAATATTTAAATGATAAAATTACATTTTTTGGATATCCTTTTGTTGAACTGTCTGTTTAAAATTAATTGAAGCATCAGACAAAAAAAGCTTTTGAAAATAATATTATATTTTGATTTAGGTCAAAATATAATATTTGTAAACCTGAAGAGTCAGTGCCAGTGCCTCACCAACCATGAACCTCACTGCAGAAGCTATAGACATCTAAGTTTGTTGTGCCCCACCACTTTGTACATATAAAAACGCCACTGATGTTGTGTAACTGTTTAATGGTGTTATCTTTATTGCTACCCCCTTCCCCGTCAATGTATAGTGTTGGTCCACAGCGCAAACGTATTAGTTTAACAAAATCCGCATCTAAAGATACGTTATTTCCCCCTCTGCAATTCCAGTCTCACATCTCACAGCACATCGTCATTAACAAATACCGGAAACAGACCGAAAACATTTAAAAAAATAATAATAATACTTTATTCCGAGTGTGCTTGCTTTTCTCTTTGAAAGTCATCACATAACGGCATTGTAATACACGGTTCGGCTGCATTAAATATTACATATCTGCCGTAGTTCTCTATTTATAGAGCCCTGATGAGAAGACTTCTAGACAAACATGAGGAACTGAAAACGTGATGTGGATCATAAATATATCAGCCATTAAACAACATCTTACATTTCTTTTCACACAATACGTCTCCTTGCAGTATCAACACTAATTCGGCTGACTTTTATATTTGATCCAATTGGTAGATAGGCTGTATTTACACCATAAAGGTGCACAGCTGATATAAAGGGACACCTAGGGGTTAAAGCATGTTAAGATAAGATAGAGCTTTATTGTCTCCCTTAGGAGAAATTTGTCTTGGGCATCGAGATAATACACATAAAACATTCAGGTCAATCAGTCATAGATACAGAACAGAGATTACATATCACATGGCAAAGAAACAAACAAGAAACATACAGGTACAGAACTTTCCCTATTGCACATATCCCTATTGCACATACATAATCAAATTGCACTTTCCCTATTGCATTCATACACAAATCAATATTGCACTTTCCCTATTGCACCTATGCATAGTGTCTGTCAAATTGCACATATCCCTATTGTGTCCATACCTATTTACACATAATGCACTTCCCCTATTTAACCTTCTCGATTGCACAAACTACACTGTAAACATTGCACCTCCCAACAACTCCTAACACAGCATAATCACAATTGTTTCTGACTGTTCAGCAGCTTGATTGACAGCGGAACAAAGAAAAACTTATACCTGTTCAATTTACAGTTTGGTAATCTATATCTTCTGCCCCGAGGGCAGCAACTCAAACTCTCTATACAGGATGTGTTTGGGGTCGCATGTGATTTTACGGCCTTGCTTTCTCACCATCTCCTCAAATATCTCCTGAAGAGAGGATGGTGGAAGCATGCCAATTATTTTTCCAGCCCTTTTTATCAAGCTCTGGAGTTGTGATTTAGATTTAACTGACAAGTTACCAAACCATGTTGTGATGCCATAACGAATAATAGACTCAATTGCTGCCCTGTAGAACATTAACATGATACATTTATCCACTCCATGAACCCTGAGCCGACGCAGAAAATGCAGGCGCTGGCTTATCTTTGAGCATACCTGATCCACCTGATGGGCCCAGCCTAACTGAGCATCAAAATAAATCCCCAAATATTTAAAACGTGTAACCTGCTCAACTCCCTCCCTGTTGATAAGGACGGGGCTGTGATCACCTACTGACTTGGGGTCAAAGATCATTTCCTTTGTTTTTTGAACATTTAACACCAGGTTGTGCGCCTCACACCACTTCACGACCTCTTCAATCTCAAGTTTATATATAGAAATGTCTGAGTCTCTAGTCAGTAGACTAAGTATGGCTGTGTCATCAGAAAACTTTATAATGTGGTTGTGTGTGTGCTGACTCCTACACTCATTTGTGTAGAGTGTGAATAGAAGAGGAGAGCTAACGCAGCCTTGTGGTGCCCCTGTGCTTATGACCTGTGTGTCAGAGAGGGTCGAGTTTACTTTCACCTGCTGCTGTCTTTCAGTTAGGAAGGAGTGATACCATCTGATTAAGTAAGGGTTCACATCCATCTGTTTGAGCTTCTTTAACATAATTTGGGGAAGAATAGTATTAAAAGCTGAGCTAAAGTCCATGAACATTAATCTAGCATAAGCTAAAGGATTTTCCAGGTGTTTTAGAATAAAGTGAGTTGTAGAGGTCAGAGCATCATCTGTACCTCTACCATCGCTGTACGCAAACTGGTAATGTTATTGAATTTCATTATTTTTTATTATTAGATATTAATAGGATCCCTATAAAGTATATTCATTTCTCGTTATTCTCTACTAATAGTTAATTAAAGACTGTATATAATGACTATTTTGCACATCCCTTTCAAGATTTCAAGATTTTCTAAGGTTTATTGACATATCATATACACAACTATGGTGTAGTTATGCATTGAATGAAAAACTTGGGTCGCAGGTTCCTCAATAGTGCATTACAAGACAACTATCAATATTTGTGCATACCTCCAGCAATGTTAACTATGTTGAAGCACTTATTTTAACTGATATTATACATAATGTATTATACTCTTATAAGATGTATGTAGATATTTCATCTCCGGCCTTGTCAGGTATTGAACAATCAATAAATAAAGAACACAGAATTGTTAAATATAAAACACAGAATTTGTGTGATTATACTAAATGATTTACAAATAAACACCACTGCATATTTACAACTGTTACACATGCTGATGTAACGCAAATGTTCCAACCTGGGATCAATAAAGTATATCTTATCTTAAACTGATCGATGGCTACTGCCATATTTGCAAAATTTGCCACTGAACCTTGACAAGTGCATGTTTCAGGCTTATCAATTAATCTAATGTAATGTTATCAATTAACAACAGGGGTCACAAACATAAGACCAGCTGTTAAATAAAGCTCTTCTGACCTTAGCTGGCATGTGTGTATATATATTAATGCTGCCCATTATGGGCACAAGCAATTTTCACCCATTTATTAATTATATGTTTTAAATTTGAGTGTTTCCTATCCCCTAAACCTCCAGGGATGTACACAGTTTAATACTGGCAACTTCTTATTATGGAAAATACGAAAACGTCTTTTAAAACTACAACTCCCAGTAGAGACGTGCCATAGATAGAGAACATGTTGCGAAACACAATAGCCAGCATGTGTAGTTCTGGAGACGGGGTGGGAGAGGGTGGACCCGTTCAAATCCAGTTTTGGACAGTCTGCCGTGGTTCCATCCCATTTCAAGTGCTGTTCGAGGCTCGGCGTAACCCTCGGAGCACACTCTCCAATCAAAGAGCTTGAGGACTATCACGGGGGTTGTCAAACAGAGCACATGGTGTAGTCCTAAACGATAGCTGGGGATTCTGGGTAGTGTAGTGTCTTCTGCCATCCTTTACTCCGAAAAAATATTTGTTTCTCCGAATCGAAGGGGAAAAATACAAAAGCATTGCACACAATTTAAACCAATCAATGTTGTGTAATTAACAAGGATAATCTGGTGTTTTTTAGTCGATGAGTAGTGCAGATATCACTGTAAAATCAATCGACAGTAAGGGGAATACTTACTTCCGGGTGTACAATTCTCTGTTATCCAATGAGAATGGACGCTCACATTGCCTTTAAGGGCAGCCGACACAAACGAATGCCGTGCTTCCATGAGCGTCAAATCCCGCCGCAGATGGGAATACATTGCAATCAGTTGAAAGCTATTTGCGTCCCTTTATGAAGCTGAAGGAGCCTAGGAGCGTCACAACTGCACGCCACGGACACTGACCAAACGTCGCTCCTGGACGATTATGGAGTGAGAGTGTGTTGCTATGGTTGTGTCACTCAGTCATCAGTTTCTATAGACTATCTGGATTTAGTTATTGCGTAATAATTATTGTGTTCCCACGCATTATTAATGCGTGGCCACGTATTAATATTTTTCTCACCAATGTCACCAGGGGGGCTCCGTAGAAAAGAACAAAAAACTAGAATAATTTTCCAAAAATACATTTCAATTAATATTTGATTATTGTTATTATTAGGTACCTAGATTGTTCAATGATTGGCAGCAACATTTATTTGAATGCATTGTTATTTTTTGCAGTGTTAGATTTAAACAAAAACTCACACTCGTGTTCCTGAGACCAGAAAATGCCACCTTCACAAAAACTGCCATAAAATTAGGGTATATTCCTATTTTTTCCCACTTTAAAAGAGTCAATCTTTTAAAACTACTCCAGCCTGACATACACATGTGAAATATGAATTATATTTTGGGGATTTTAACCCTTTAAATGCCAGTTTGTTGAAAAAACTCCACAGTTTTTTTATTGAAAAGAACAAAAAACTAGAATAATTTTCAAAAAATACATTTCAAGGAATATTTGATTATTGTTATTATTAGGTCCCTAGATTGGTCAATGATTGAACCAGGGCCAGTTTTCTCCTGAGCAGCTCCTCAGCCAGTGCGAAGGACGTGAACAAATCATCACAGGTAATGATGTGTCCCTGGAACCCCTCTGTCATCTCCAGGACCACCCTCATCCCCTGGTTGACTTCAGAAGAACTGCCAGCTGCTTTGCCTGTATACACCTGCAGTCTCCAGGCGTAGGATGATTTTACATCACAGTTTGCCCAAATCTTTATACCGTATTTGGACGGCTTTTTTGGCATGTACTGCTTGAAGCTGCACCTGCCTCTGAATGGGACGAGTTGTTCATCCACGCAGACGTCGCTGAATGGGCTGAACAGCATCAGCAGGCGGTGCGTCCAAATACAGCGGGGCAAAAAAGTATTTAGTCAGCCACCAATTGTGCAAGTTCTCCCACTTAAAAAGATGAGAGAGGCCTGTAATTTTCATCCTAGGTACACTTCAACTATGAGAGACAGAATGGGGGGAAAGAATCCAGGAAATCACATTGTAGGATTTTTAATGAATTAATTGGTAAATTCCTCGGTAAAATAAGTATTTGGTCACCTACAAACAAACAAGATTTCTGGCTCTCACAGACCTGTAACTTCTTCTTTAAGTGCCTCCTCTGTCCTCCACTTGTTAACTGTATTAATGGCACCTGTTTGAACTCGTTATCAGTATAAAAGACACCTGTCCACAACCTCAAACAGTCACACTCCAAACTCCACTATGGCCAAGACCAAAGAGCTGTCAAAGGACACCAGAAACAAAATTGTAGACCTGCACCAGGCTGGGAAGACTGAATCTGCAATAGGTAAGCAGCTTGGTGTGAAGAAATCAACTGTGGGAGCAATTATTAGAAAATGGAAGACATACAAGACCACTGATAATCTCCCTCGATCCGGGGACTCCACGCAAGATCTCACACCGTGGGGTCAAAATGATCACAAGAACGGTGAGCAAAAATCCCAGAACCACACGGGGGGGCCGAGTCAATGACCTGCAGAGAGCTGGGACCAAAGTAACAAAGGCTACCATCAGTAACACACTAGGCCGCCAGGGACTCAAATCCTGCAGTGCCAGACGTGTCCCCCTGCTTAAGCCAGTACATGTCCAGGCCCGTCTGAAGTTTGCTAGAGAGCATTTAGATGATCCAGAAGAGGATTGGGAGAATGTCATATGGTCAGATGAAACCAAAATAGAACTTTTTGGTAAAAACTCAACTAGACGTGTTTGGAGGAGAAAGAATGCTGAGTTGCATCCAAAGAACACCATACCTACTGTGAAACATGGGGGTGGAAACATCATGCTTTGGGGCTGTTTTTCTGCAAAGGGACCAGGACGACTGATCCGTGTAAAGGAAAGAATGAATGGGGCCATGTATCGTGAGATTTTGAGTGACAACCTCCTTCCATCAGCAAGGGCATTGAAGATGAAACGTGGCTGGGTCTTTCAGCATGACAATGATCCCAAACACACCGCGCGGGCAACGAAGGAGTGGCTTCGTAAGAAGCATTTCAAGGTCCTGGAGTGGCCTAGCCAGTCTCCAGATCTCAACCCCATAGAAAATCTTTGGAGGGAGTTGAAAGTCTGTGTTGCCCAGCGACAGCCCCAAAACATCACTGCTCTAGAGGAGATCTGCATGGAGGAATGGGCCAAAATACCAGCAACAGTGTGTGAAAACCTTGTGAAGACTTACAGAAAACGTTTGACCTCTGTCATTGCCAACAAAGGGTATATAACAAAGTATTGAGATGAACTTTTGTTATTGACCAAATACTTATTTTCCACCATAATTTGCAAATAAATTCTTTAAAAATCAGACAATGTGATTTTCTGGATTTTTTTCTTCTCATTTTGTCTCTCATAGTTGAGGTATACCTAGGATGAATATTACAGGCCTCTTTCACCTTTTTAAGTGGGAGAACTTGCACAATTGGTGGCTGACTAAATACTTTTTTGCCGCACTGTATCCCAGACTTTGCGGAAGGCAGCCAGCTTGTCATCACGGCGCTGCGGTCGGGATAGCTTGTCGTCGAACCGCAGTGTTCGGCTGATTTGGTGAAACCTCTTGTGGGACATCGTGGCTCGGAAAATGCTCCAAACTTCTGGCTGATGGGACGTAGCGGAGCGTCTCAGTGTTTGTGTGAGACCAAAACACTTTTCCATTTTTTGAAGTCCATCCTGCAGCTGCTTCCTCCAACTCCCCTCCGCTTCTCAGTTTCAGATGAGTCTGAGTTGGACTCTAGCTGGTCTGTTCCCACCTCTGAGGCGTCCTCCGTGGACTCTGAGGCCTCTTCTGTGTCAGCCTCAGAGTCCACGGAGGAGGATGAGGAGCCATCCTCGCAATCAGAGTGCATGATGATGTCCAGAGCCTCCTGTGTGCTGTAATGCCTTGCCATCTCCAAAAAGACTACTCCTGCACTAATAGTAATACTTATAAACATTGCTGCAGTGCACCTGTATCTGCATAAACAACCTGAGTGAGAACCAAAACAAAGTCCAATTTTGTTTTGGTTCTCACAACTCATTCTTTTTATTATTGAATTAGATTATTACGCAGTGTGGCCTTCTTAGAGAAAAGTATTTTGAAGTTGGACACACACACACACACACACAACATTATCTAACATCAAAAGTGACACACACATAATTTCAGTACCACCCTTGCAGAAAACAGTATGTGACATTTTGCTGCAGGCTTCAAAGGGCTAATACTTGCACAGTGCACCTGCATCTGCATAAACAATCTGAGCAAGAACCAAAACAAAGTCCAATTTTGTTGTGGTTCTCACAACTCATTGTTTTTATTATTGAATTAGTTTTTGCCCTGGTTCTCAAAGGAGCACCTGGAGATGTTGCTTGGTGCTCATCCTTAAAATGAAATAAACCGTAGCTTTTGAGGGGGTCTTTATTTGCCAGACACACGGCACTGAACACACAGAGGTGAACACAGAACACACATGCAGAGGTGAACACAGAACACACATGCAGAGGTGAACACAGAACACACATGCAGAGGTGAACACAAGACAACATTAGCACGACCAGTAATCCTACAAGCTGTCATCACTACCCTCCTGACTGTTCTCCTCTCTGTCTTCCTCTCTGTCAGACATGGTAGCTGATGATGTAGGCCTACTACTTTCTCTCTGGTTGAGTCTGCGATTAGCTGCTTGCATCCACAAGTCAACAGCTAGTTTTGGGTCGAAAGTCTCTGTTGTCATCTGAGACAAGTGGATGTAATCAAATAAGTATGTCAACATAACCAATAACCTACCATAGCCAATAACAAATTAAACTTATTTTATTTTTGTTGTTCATTCATATCTTATTTTATAGTTAACATTTATTTATGCATTTTTTTTATCTCTCCAGTTTTAAAGGATATTTTTGGTTACTGTCCTATAGTATACATTGAAATTATTTCAAACCTGTTTATCCCAATAATTATAAAGGAGTGCCTTGGAAATATGTGTTTACATAAATTGTGACCAAACCGTTTGAGACCCACTGAGATAACTTAGACTAAAGTTAACTATCTAAACACTCAGAGTCCTTTACCTCACTGAGCTGTAGTTATCAGCCTCTCAGTCTGACTGGAGAGGACTCTCCCTCCACATTATTGTAGAAACTAGGGGTGTAACGGTACACGTACCCGTACCGAAATTATTCGGTATGGGCCCTTCGGGTACCGAAGTGTACCGAACGAATATAACGTTAAACGTAAAACATTTAGAACGTGAACAACTTCTTGGAAGTAATCTCAGGTGCTGCGTCGCATCATTCAGAGTAATTTGCTCACATTGGGCTCAACGCGTCATAGAGCGAGCAAGTCATTTAATTGGACGAGAGGCATACTATGAGAGCTGGTCACAGGGATGCGTTCAAATTTAGTCAGTAATTTGAGGAACTGTTGAAATGGCGAACGCAGACAAAGTTGAGCTCGAAAATCCTCCAGCATCATTGAAGTCTCCGGTTTGGGAACATTTTGGTTTCGCAGTTACATACAAGGATGACGGACAAAGACAGGTGGACCGAACCAAAGCGGTTTGTCGGCATTGTTCAACTAAAATTGGTTACGCGGCTGGCAATACATCAAACTTGCACACTCATTTGAAAAGGCATCACCCGAACGTGAATATCACCGGTACCAAAAGAAAAAAGACTGAAGTGCAAACCCAACTCCCACTAACATTTAAGCCTCCACCACTCGCAAAAAGTTCAGACCGAGCCAAAGCTATTACAAATGCCAAATATCCTTATGTTGCCATGTTAGCAAAGCACTACCTAGCTGTATCTGCTACCTCTGTCCCTAGCGAGAGGGTGTTCTCCACAGCAGGAGACATTGTTAGTGCCAGCAGATCTGCCCTTTCGGCAAGCAATGTGGACAAGTTCATTTTTCTTTAAAAAAACATGAAAATACAATGACAAGCAAGTCATAATGTCAAACTGGCTGCTTAGCAGTACAGTTAAAATACAGATTATTTCACTTCATCGAAATGCTGCACCTTAATGTTTATTTTATTATATTTTGTATTTATTTGAGTGAATATTCACAGTTTAATAATAATTAAAAACCCAAAACTAATAGTTTATGTTTTGTGAGTACTAGTAGAGTAAAGTTCAAATACAGATTATTTCAGTTCATCGAAATGCTGCACCTTAAAGTTTATTTTATTATATTTCGTATTTATTTGAGTGAATACATTATTCACAGTTAAAATAATAATTAAAAAACCCCAACAAATATTTTATGTTTTGTGATAATTTGTTCTGCTGTACCGAAAACGTACCGAACCGAACTGTGACCTAAAAACCGAGGTACGTACCGAACCGAAATGTTCGTGAACCATTACACCCCTAGTAGAAACATCTTCTTCTTATAGGCTATCCGTTAGAGCAGCTAGCACCAGATTCTAATAACAGCGCCGGTACCCTCGCATTTTGGCTGTGAGCTGCGGGTGCCAGATAAGCCAACATCCCCCATTTTCATCACTTACAGCGCCCATCGTACAGGGCAAATGAAAAGTGTAACCGGGGTGAAAAGGTTGTTACATTTACTTAATTATGAATATTGTTACATCAAGGCCGAAAATTAGGATGAGCCCCAACGGTCAAAAATGTTTTTTTCCCTCCCAGAACTGCCAGCGCAGCGCCTCCCCAGATCTGGCGCCCTAGGCGAACATCTATAATGCCAGTGCTACGGGCCGGCCCTGAGTTCATATGCAACTCGCAAATATATCTCTCTCTCCTCTCTCAATGTTGGTACGCAAATGCGCCTTTTTTCAAATGACCCGGTGCTCTTTTTTTGGCGATGGTGCGCACGCGCACCTGCACACCAGTTATGTGCAGCCCTGATTATTACGCAGTGTGGCCTTCTAAGAGAAAAATATTTTGAAGTTGGACAGACACACACACAAACACGCACACACATACTATTATCCAACATCAAAAGTGACACACACATATCATTTCAGTAGCAAGTGACCCTTGCAGAAAACAGTAAAAAGTGTGACATTTTGCTGCAGGCTTCAAAGGGTTACAATTATCGCCATCTTGCAGGCAAATGTAAAAATTAAAAGCCCCACCTAGTGTCAGCAGAAAGTATTAAAAATAATGATTACAACAAAATGCAAAAAATAAATTAAAATATATATATAAAATATATTTTAAGATCATGTTTAATCATCTGATTCGTCTGTACATTGCTGTTTTAGTATGTGTTCTTCTAATTAGTGTCTACAGTGTGTGCCTATTGAGCTGTTTAGAGCCATGTGGGACAAAACCCGATCCTGCCCCTCCCTCTCACGGTCTAAGGGAACGGTGACTGTAAAAACTACACTGCGCATGCTCAGAGTATTTTCCTATTTAATGTGTGTGGCAAAAAATAATGACCATAGGGGCATAGAGCTGCCATCCCCACCATAGGTCATCTCACATCATTCAGAGCTGATTGGCTGTAAGTACGTGTGCCGCGAAAAGTGTGGTGTGTGTGAAGCTGTGAAGAGGAGGAGAGAGACGCGTCCTAAAACCAGGAAGTAAGCTGCGCATGGCTTCCCTCCACAAAAAAGCAATGAGATTTCTCCATAGGATTTTAGAAAATAGCTCAAAATAAGATCTGTGGGAAACGTAGCTGTTAGATAAATGTACGTTTTGTTCAGCCGGATAATATCCACATGTCTACCCTACTTTTATAATTTTCGAATCATAAATCCATCATTTAGATTTATGATAGACTTTTGAAACTACAAGAAGATAAGGAGGACTTTTACAAAAAAGTAATAGAGATTTTTGTCCAGAAGGATAGGCAAATGGACTTCATCTCCAAGTCAAGGTAAGACCACAATTTTATTGAAAATGGGATCTTACTAAGAGAGAACAATTCAATATTTAAATGATAATTACATTTTTTGGGTATCCTTCTGTTGAACTGTCTGTTTAAAATTAATTGAAGCATCAGACTAAAGAGGCTTTTGAAAATAATATTATATTTTGATTTAGGTCAAAATATAATATTTGTAAACCTGAAGAGTCAGTGCCAGTGCCTCACCAGCCATGAACCTCACTGCAGAAGCTTATATATAGACATCTAAGTTTTTTGTGCCCCACCACTTTTGTACATATAGAAACGCCACTGTGTGTGCCTGATACTAGCTCAGGGCATTACCCCTATAAGAGGTTTCACAAGTGTCCACAGTGTAATCAGAATTCAGGAAAGAGCATAATTCTGCAATGCTGATTTTATATAACTTATAATTTCTCATTATTCAGTTTCACTGAGTCTTCCTAATTACTTGTTGTTTTGTTGCTTTGAGGCGTCGTACCTCATTACCACCAAATTGGATCAGTTCTGTGGGTTTTCTTGGTGTTTGTTTGTGCCTTTCAGGAAATGCTGTCTCACCATGAGGGAGGGATGGTTTGTTGCCAAATTGGGTTCAGGTGTTTCACGGCAGCAGAAAGTAGGTTACCAAGCTTCAGTGCTTGTTTGGAGTTGCAACTTATTGCAACAAACACACACAACTTTTTTACTGCAGTATCTAATGTTATTTATAGTAGTTTACAGTTTGTAATGAAGTGCTGACACTTACCACCGATCACAATGACTGATTTGTTGCGCTGCTGCCTTCTGTGTTTTCTTCTTTCTTTCTGTTTTCCAAGTGAGCAGATACACATTTCCTGTTGTACTTCTACTTCTAGTCCTATAGTTCTTTTCAAGAAACTGTGTCTCAGGGCTTCTTAACATTTAACAACCTATTAATGTGTCATACCCACTTAACGGGAAGAAACTCAGCTAACTGACGATATTAACAATGTTTAGCTAAACGAAACACAAGGGTAATGCCAAGCCTCTGAATTAGCACTAGGCAAGGCAAGGCAAGTTTATTTATATAGCACCTTTCAACACAAGGCAATTCAAAGTGCTTTACAAAAAACGAAAGACATTAAGAAAAGATAATAAAATAATTATTAAGCGAAAAAAAAAAAATGCTAACTCACTTAGCACAGAACTCACGGTAGAACTATTGTATTACTTATCGGATCTGCACAAACAACATATCATATGAAAGCTGAGAATCCACAGATTCCAGAGGTATAAGTATCATCACTGAGCAACCAAAACTTGCGGCAGCGAAAGCCAGCAAAGACAACACACAACTCCACTTTACGTAGCCAAAACGGCAAATATGTCTTACCTTTGCTGTTTTCTGATCAAAAGTTGTGTTCAATGGCAATACATGCATAACAACGCTGCTGAAGGTTAATCCAATGTCTCTGTGTCCCTTTGAAATTATTACTGATAATCCATCATCATATTTATGATCAATAAGCCTAGTTTTCAGTTTTCAGAGCGTAACGTAGCTTTCGGTTTGGGAAAACTGCGTGTGCATCACTCTCACTCCTCAATGGTAACGTGTAGGTGGATTTAGGAACCTCCCCTCGATTCTATTGGCTCTAACGGTTAAAAAGAGATGTCAATCATCAACATCGACCAAGGGGGGCCAGAGATAGGTCAAATCCACCCAAATGGCCCCAGAAGTGTTTTTCTTTTTGCTAAATCTCTCTAAAAAGGTCAAATTTCACTTGTTTTGCATCAATCTTGATACAGGGTACTTATTATAGGTTATAGTTTGGATTCCTAAAGCTTTTAGTCTCCGATCCCATCATTCAATGGTGGTTTTCACTATACGGACACTATAATTTACAATGTTCAATCTGAATTTACTTTAAAATAAAAACATCTATATTGAACGCAGCAAACTCACACCTTGAATTCGCCGAGGCCTACTCCCACCTGTCGAGTACGGCTGTACTGAGGTGTTTTTCCTCCGGAGACGTCGCGAAGAGACGGAGCGGCTCCACCTGTTGCTGTATGCGATCTGTGATTTTATGGAGGCCTGCTCGTCGCGAAGAGACGGAGCGGCTCCACCTGTTGCTGCCTGCGATCTGCGATCTGCGATCTACGGAGGCCTGCTCCCACTTGTAGAGTACGGCTGTACTGGAGAGGTTTTTACCCCGGAGTCGTCGCGGAGAGACGGAGTGGATCCACGCTTCGGGCTTGGCCTGCTTCCACCGGGCGTGTGCTGCGGTACGGAGGAGGATTTTACCACCGCTGGGGCCTGCTTTCCACCTGTCCTGGTTCTGCTGTTGCAGAGGCCTGCTTTCACCCCGGGGATACCACGGAGGGACCGGAGCACTTCCACGCTGCTGTTTTCGCCTGTCCTTTGCTGCTGTGCTGATTTTGCTCCAGGAACATCGCGGATACTGTGTGCTGGTCTGGGAAAATGGCCCATATCGGGATTCTGCTGTGCCTGTTAACTGTTTTGGACTATGAGAAGATCTCTAGTCATTCTGAGGAGTCTACTGGATTCAGGTCTGTTCTGCCACCCGCAGTGGGCATCCCCTGCAAAGGTTCGGATGTGTTGCTCAAACAATTACCGGTTGCCTTGTCACAGTCAATCTGATCGACAAAATATGTTTGTCTTTTTTGTTTTCCTGCGATGATGGTTCTTCAGGACTGCTTTTTAAGCTCAAATCACACACTCACAGACTTTTCCGGTGTTTCTAAATTAGATGACAATGTATGTGTGTCGTTTAAGAGGAAAAGATGCCTGTTTTTGTTGTTGTTATTACTGTCAGGAAATGTACAACCTAACCCTGGTCCGCCCAGTAGTAGTAGTCAGATCGCTACTCCTGCTGATTTTAAAGCTAGGTCTGGGTTGGGTTTCATCCACTTGAATATGCGCAGTCTGTTAGGTAAACTAGATTGTGTCCGTATCTGGGCGAGCTCAACTGACGCTGATGTCATTGTTTTATCAGAAACCTGGCTAAACAAATCTATTTTGGCCTCTGACATTGCCTTAAATGGTTTTAATGTGTATCGTACCGACCGGCCTAATAAAGGTGGTGGCGTTGCCATTTATGTTAAGAATAAGTTCAGTGTAACCACATTAGTTTCCAAATCGATCAGTAAGCAATTTGAATTTTTAGCCATAAATATAGAAGTGGCAAAGGGTCAACAGGTCATGGTAGTGAGTTGTTACAGACCCCCCTCAGCTGTCAAAGACTCCTTGTCTTCACTAGCAAATCTTTTATCACAACTAGACTACAAGGAAATAGTGCTACTTGGAGATTTTAACTGGGACTGGTTAACTGCAGTGTCAGAGGATTTAAAAAACCTTTGTATCTCTTTAAATGTTACTCAGATTGTGGACAGTCCTACTCGCCCTAATATTAAGTCCCCTAATAAATCCTCCCTAATTGATCTCATTTTAACTAATGTTCCCCATAAATATTCATCTGTGGGAGTATTTGCAAATGATCTGAGTGATCACTGTGTTGTAGCCACAATTAGGGACACTAAGGTCCAAAAGGTTAAACCTCAGATTATTATTAAGAGAGACAAAAAACATTTTGTGGAGCAGGGTTTTGTGCATGATCTGTTTGATTTTGATTGGGGTAAAATCGATCTGTGTGATGATGTTGAAACTGCATGGTCTTATTTTTATCTTGGTTTTATGGAGATCATTGATAGACATGCACCCCTGCGTAAATTTAGAGTAAAGGGACGAGACAATCCTTGGTTTTCTGCTCATCTGTCCAGTCTCCTTCATGAGAGAAACAAGGCCTGGGCAAAGGCTAGGAAATCAGGCTCAGAGGTAGAATGGCTGCGTTTTAGGCAGCTAAGGAATAGCTTCACATCGCAAATCAAGAGTGCAAAATCAAAGTATTATCTGTCAGTAACCACAAAGAATCTGAATAATCCTGGAAAATTTTGGAAAGCCATTAAATCGTTATCCACCGGCGATATCCGTAATGAGCTACCTCCGTGCATTACCACAGCATCTGGCTCTATATCGGACAGGGCTACTATGCTAAATTGCTTTAATGAGCATTTTGTGTCCTGTGGTTCTCTATTTGATTCTGTCACTAACTCTGCTTCTGTGAACACTACAGTATGTGACTCTGAAAAACGTGGTCTGGAAAACCCTTTCAGTTTTACCCCTTTTACTGTTGATGTTGTTCGTGAAGCTTTAAACAAGTTAGATCCTAAGAAACCGGCTGGCCCGGACAACGTAGAACCTTTCTTTTTAAAGATAGCTGCAGATTTTATTGCTCCACCTCTCACTACTCTTTTTAACCTCTCCCTCAGCACTAACACAATTCCAAAATTGTGGAAATCAGCGTATGTCCTGCCTTTGCTAAAAGGAGGGGAGGCCACCTTATTAAATAACTATAGGCCAATCTCTAAGTTGTCAGTTCTGGCTAAGGTTCTTGAACGCTTAGTGAGTGAACAGGTAAAGGTGTTTTTATGTACAAATGACATCCTGTCTAAACATAAGTCAGGCTTCAGAAAGCAACATAGCACCATCACTGCCACAATGAAAGTGGTGAATGATGTGGCGAGTATTTTAGATAATAAGCAGAGTTGTGCAGCTCTATTTATTGACCTTTCCAAAGCGTTTGACACCGTCGATCATCACATTTTAAAGCAGAGGCTAGCCAGTATAGGCATGTCCAGCCATGCAGTGGGGTGGTTTGTGAACTACCTCTCTGAAAGGTCCCAATGTGTTCATTTTAATGGGCTGTCTTCTGAGTGGTTAACATTGCAAATGGTGTTCCCCAAGGTTCTGTTTTAGGTCCACTTTTATTCTCCATCTACATCAACAGTTTAGGTGAAAATGTGGATGAAGCTACTTTACATTTTTATGCGGATGATACCGTGATGTACTGTGCAGGTCCCTCCATTAAGGAAGCTGGTGTTAAATTACAGGCTGTTTTTAACATTATTCAGACTCAGCTCTCTGAACTAAAGCTTCTTTTAAATGTTGAGAAAACCAAGGTAATGCTCTTTTCTAAAGCTAAAAAGACACCAGAGGCTGTTTTAGATATTGTAACTACGCAAGGAATAAAACTTGAAGTGGTTACCTGTTATAAATACCTTGGTATCTGGCTTGATGATTGTCTCACTTTTAAACTTCATGTCAATAACCTGCTTAAAAAGCTGAGGGTTAGGCTAGGTTTCTTCTACAGGAACAAGTCCTGTTTCTCGCTTGAGGCCAGGAAAAGGCTAGTCACTGTGACCTTTTTACCTGTGCTGGACTGTGGTGATTTGATGTATATGAATGCACCTGCCAATTGCCTGAACAAGTTAGATGCCGCGTATCACAGCGCACTAAGATTTGTGACAAACTGTAAAGCATTAACCCATCACTGTACCCTGTATGCAAGGGCTGGTTTGCTTTCACTAACTGTACGGAGGCTCAGTCACTGGTACATTTTTATATACAAAGCCATGTTAGGGAAACTTCCATCTTATATCTGCTCCCTGATCTCACGGAAAATTGTAAGTGGCTACTGCCTGAGATTGAATGCTGTGGTTTTATTAAATGTGCCAACTGCTAGGACTGTCTTAGGGAAGACAGCTTTTAGATGCGCAGCTCCTCTGTCTTGGAATAGTCTGCAAATTAAATGGAAACTGAACAATCTGGTGCCACTAAATGTTTTTAAAACTCGGTTGGATGCTAGTCAATCGGAAGCTATTGGTACCTGTTTATGTGGATAATTATGTAAATGATGCTGTATGATGTCCTTTTGTTGTTCTATTTATGTTTTTATGTTTCATGTGGAACTACTTGAGCAGGTCTCCCTTGAAAAAGAGATCAATGATCTCAATGGGATTTATCTGTATAAATAAAGGTTTGAAATGAAATGAAAATTGATTCTGACTCTTCTACATCCAACTCACAGGTTTTTCATTAATTTGAGAAAAAATATTAATAATTTACCCCTTTTAGAAGTTTGTTCTGGGAATGTCATTTTCGAGCCTGAGACCTGGAAAACAGACTCGGGGCTTAACAGGTTAAGGGTATATAAAAAAAAAAATAGCTCAAGTTGAAATTGTTTCAAACTACAACAATAATTACATCACCTTTTTTTATTCTAAAGTCAATTAACCTCTTAAGCCCTGAGCCTTTGCAGGTTCCCTTGTGTGTTATGAATAGGGTTGGGAACCGAAACTCGGTTCCAGATGAGAATCGATAAGAAAATGCCGCGTACCCATTCACAATACACAATTTCGGTTCTGCTTAACGATTCCTAAACGCGGTAGACCCTGTATTCCACTGGGTCCGTCTGCGCCGCGGCGCTGCGGTGAGCCAGGCCGGCACTGCCCTTCATTTTTTTAAACGGCATCATGTAAGTTGCGCTGACAGGCGACAGAGGTCCACAGTTGCCCCGCAGCGAGGCTCCCCCCGCCCTCCCGTAGACAGTTCACAAGCTCAGTCACTTCATAACACCAAAGATGGGTCGCGGTAAACGCTCTGAAGTGAGGCTCCACTACACTAAAAAAGAAAAAGACAAGGCACAGTGTAATGCCTGTTAATAGCTTGCCAAAGGCATAGCTCAGTTAAAATAAAGCACAGCTATTGTGCAATACATTTGTATTGCATGTATATTTTTTTATTTGCAAAAATGTCAGTTAAAGCTTAAAAGAATAAAGATTTTTTTGTTATCTAAACGTTTGACCTCTTTCTTTTACAATTTTGGAATCGAAACGGGGAATCGATAAGAACCGGAATCGATAAGCAGAACCGGAATCGGAATCGATACATTTCAAACAATACACATCCATAGTTATGAAGGTTTTTATGCATGTAAACGGTCTGCAAAGTCACAAACCCTCAAAGTACACCATGTAGCGAGTAAAACTCTTAAACAGAAAATACCTGTCTATGCTGCCCCAGATGCCTCATTGGACATTTCTCTTTTTTTTCCTGGGTACAGTGACGTGACCATACCCAAATGGACCCATTGGTCCGAGTTTTGGGGTGTGGGGGGGCGGGTGCGAGTGGAGCCTCGCAGATGGGGGTGCTGTAGCCCCCTCAGCACCCCCCCCCTTCCCGCGTCCATTCGCGAATGTCTCGCTGTCTTGCAGACCCCACGCAGCAAGCAGGAAATGAACCCAGCTCACACTGTCCGCTCCTCGCAGTAGCGAGCCGCGCAACGTCCCGCCAACACGGCACCCAGACCCCACGCAGCATTCTCATCTGTTTGTCATTACTGGTGTCATTTTCTGGTTGCTAACGCCATTGTAACACATAGTCACTGATGTTCCGCTGTAACGGTGGTGGACTCATCAGAACATAGTGGGCGAGCTGACCAAT